>APFE030036321.1:212085-241708 GCA_000404065.3 Pinus taeda
AGCTTGAGGAGGATAACATATGCTTGTTCTATAATTCACCCTTCGGGTGAACCTGTCGCTATATTTTAACGAGCCTAGTGACAGTGAAACTCGTTCTCATCCATTTGGACGAGTTTGTCGCTATTTGGTTTCAACGATTTTAACGACAAATATAACTCGGTCCTTTTCAATTTTAGAGAGTCTAAAAGGGATGGAAAGGAAACTCCAAAGATTCTTTTTCATCATATAATCCCTTAAGTACGAAAAAGTGTAAACTAATATGAAAGGGATGAGTTCTCAGTAATTTTAACGAGCTGAACAAGAGAAGCGCTTGATCTTTTTGTGTAATAATCCCTCAAGTCCAAAAAGATTAAAATCTAGAGGAGGGATAGCACTTCCGATGACTCTAACAAGCCAGAGAGGCTAACCGCTCGAAAATCTTTTCATATTTTACGAGTCAGTTGAAAAGAGATTAAAGGAGACTCATTTTTCGAGGAACGAGTGATGATTTCGAGTAGCAGCTGATTCCAGGTAAGGTTTGGAATTTTCCAATCAAGGCAGTGTCACAAGGATGGCTAATAGAATCACTCCTCGCAGATGTTGCTCGAAAGGGTAAACAATCAAATGGAGGTGAATGATCGGTTAAAAAACAGAGTGGAGATGATGATGAGAACACGACCAAGGCTCAAAAGTTGATGATAATGCATTCACAATGGTTATTTACCAGAAAATTGGTTCATTTTTTAATGAGCTTAAACTCTGGGGGAAACATTTTCTCATTGCTTATGTTTATTTTTTAACGAGCTTGAATTCCACATTAAAACTGCTCGCGCTAATCATATAATAAGGATATCTCATCTAAGATGCCATTTTTTATGGAGCTTACACCTTTTAAAGCTTTTCCCTAGATCCTTTCTTTATGCAAGCTAGGAAACGACCAACCTTACGAGTTTAAAGGGTTAGAGGACCTACAAATTTAAAAAATAAGTGGTCACTCTTCGCTTGCATGAAAAAAGGTTTGCATGCCCCCGGGTATAGCCAACAATTCCCAAGTTACCATATGAAAGCTCTCCATCCGCGTCGTAGACAAAATGCTTCCTTCGTGATGTCTACCGAAATAGACAAAGGTGAGTGGCGCAGTCACCTCCACTCACATAACCTTGACGAGGGAATCTTATTCCAGTCTAATCCCATTTTCCTAAACGGGTGGGTGTGTCAGACTAGTCATATATCCTCCACGGAAACCTACTCTATGCCCAAGGTTTTCCTGCTGAAACAGACCAGGGTGCATGCCCCCTGGGTTCCAATCATATCCTTCTCAATCACTCACGCTCATCAGGTGGAGAGACTGGATATCGATGAGACATTCCTTGGGTGAAAATACCATTTAGGGATGGCATTTGACTATTTGCTATGTGTGAACCAGGGAATGACAGTTGGTCTACGAGCTTAACCATTCTGCCTTCATGCAGAAAACACATTACTCTAAAGAGTGAGGAGACGACGGCTCCCATGCAATAAATATAGTCACGCCCAAGGAGTAGATTATAATCCAGGGGTCCTTGGACTACCATCACATTCATGTGAACAATTTTCCTTCTTAAAGTAATGGGCACATTGGGAAGGACCCCTAACGGTCGACTGGTTCCTTTGTGAAAGCCTGTCAGATTTCTCATTTCAGCCAAAAGTGATGGCAAACCAAGCACTTTCCAAGCAGTTGAGGAAAGGATACTCACAGAAGCCCCTTCATCTATGATGGTACTAGCCATGACCATTCTGTAAGATTGTACAATGATTTGGAATGGTACACTAGCTGGTAAACGGGGTCTGCCTAGTAGATTGCAGTCGAAGGAAACGACTAGGTTGCTTGGAGGTGGGACCGAATAGACGACCAGATATGACTCTGGTGAACTTCCTTCTTGTGGTAAAGGAATGGGTAGACTGCCCCCAATTTCATCAGAGTCTGTGTTTACGAAAATAATTTGAACGGTGTCGTTCTCTTTCTCTTCAGTGACGGTATCATTCGAAGATGAACATTCTGAAGGCAAGACCGGATCAACTGCCTCCTCGACCTTTTGAATTTTGTCTCGTATGGATTCAGAGGGTTCATTTTCAATGATAGACATTTTGGCCAACGACAATGGCGTGCCAACCAGATTTTCAACTAGTGGTGGACTTGGCAAGAGTTTCTTATATCCAGGAGGGAGCCGTAGCGGTGAAGCAGGACGGTCATCCAAAACTCTTTTAGCTTCGTCTAGGAAGGGACAATGGTGGACGACATGATCGCCTTCACACAATTTACAAGGAAATTTGTGATTCCTTTTCTGTCCAGATACTTCACTTTCACTAGTTGATGGTGTGCTTTCAACATGATCATGATAGGTTGACGACATCGGATTGTGAAAATGAGGAGACCAGTCCCTTAAGATCTAAGGGATGCAAGGACAATCTCGATGATAGTGGTCTCCTTTGCAAATGACACATGGAGATTTAGGTTTAGATGGTGCAGCGTGAGGATTTTCGCTAGACGACGCCTGGTTGCCCCCTTTCGCTTTTGGTTCTTTTTTCTTCTTTTCTTTTTTCTCTTTCTGCTTCTTCTTCTTCTCAGTTACTTGATCTTTAGCTTTGCCAGCTTTGTCAAGCAAAGAGGAAGGAGGAGAGGGAGAAACAGATGAAGTAGAAGGTTGGGGGGCAACTCTAGTATCATCTAGTTGCTGAATTGACTATTTAGGAATTACGGTATTCTGAACGACTGAGGTAGAGAGGAGCCATATGGGAAAACCAATCGTCAACCCTGGAAGTGACAATGTGGCCATATGGGGTGCACCATCATGTCCCCAAGAGGAGAAACGACTAGGATTTCCTCCAAGGGGAAACTGTTGGTTGGTAGACTCCATTTTTCTCAACCTAAAGACCAACGATGGAACTTGTGATGTTATTCTGATTAAAATAAATTTTAGATGCTTGGACACAACTTGTTTTTTTGATTTTTAAGAGTCGAGAAAAAACAAAAGATGACTCTAGTCTCCTTCGAATTTTAATGAGCCTGAAGTGACAAGTGCTCATATGGACCTTTTCCTTTAAGGAGTTTGAAAAGGAACGAAAGAGACTTCTCTGGAAATCTAGGCAGAGGTGATTACCAAACCAATCGCAAAACTGTAGAATGCTTTTTACGGTACGGAAGTCAATCTTCCCGAATGTTGTGTTCAGTGCATTGCGATCGATAGGGAGGTAGACACAACTTTCTAAGGATAAAGGATGTAGCCTATTGTGGTCTCCCAATATATACTTGACGGTACGTGGGAGCATAAGTCTGTACTGGGACTTGTTGTCTCAGAGTGGAGGAATCACCCAACCAACAATGAAAACAACAGTTACCAGGTTTTACGATGCTGAAATACGTCTCTAGCGTAGACTTCTAGATGTTGTGCGTTAGGTTCCAAAGCATTTTTAGATTCATTAAATTTATTTTATATTTGATCTTGTTTAAAAATTTGCCTTTCAGGTTCACCGCATGACGTGTATATAATTCCTAAAATGCAGTCTAAGATGATAAACAACTGTTTAATCTTCTTTTGGCAATGAAAATCCTAGCTACTAAGGAAAGAAAATTGAGAGTCTTTCAACAAAGAGCACAGAGCACACACTAAATGTATTGTCCTAAATCAAACCAAGCAGTCTAAATGAAAATGCACATGCATGTATTTTTTTTTAGCCTTCTTAATGTATAAATGATGATAAGAAAGCTAAGTGCAAATCTGAATTATTTTCAAAGCGACAATACTTAACAAATTTCTTTTCAAAATGAAGTGAAGATAAGGGAAACACTTTGCAATTTCGAAATGAAAATTGTTTTTCGACACTTTAAAAACTCATAATTCAAATCATATACAAAAGTAACAATACAATCGACTATCAAGAACAATGGCATTCTCTTCTATAACTAAAAACGACACTTTCAGATTAAGAAACGACAGTTGGACTACGCTACTTCTTTGCAAAAGAGAACTGAAAATGGTGCATAATGCATAAAAAAACTTACAGTTCTTTGCACAATAGAGGTGGAATGATGGAAGAGAAGGGGGTTTTCACAGAGATATACTGACCACAGGCAACAAAACTCCTGAATAGAACTAAAAGGAGTGAAGAAAAACCAAATTCTGAAGGTAAAATCAACATTCCCTGACCATCGCACCTATCACACAGGGAATCCAGTATGCAGCGCACCTACTGCACACAGGAAGTGCGATGCATACAGACTGCCTTGAAGGGAGGGTGCGATGGTACCAGCGCGAGAATTTTAACCAGTCTTTGCTCACAATTTACAGTTCAGTTTAGGGATTTAGGCCGAGTAAGTGATGTTCAGTAAATGTAAATCACAGGGGTTGATCTAAGGAGGTTACTAGAGCCATTACTTATGGCAATTAGAACATTTGCAGATCGATTGTTAAATTTATAAACAAAACTTGGAGATAGACTGAAGCAGCATTGATCTACTTTGCATTTGTATAACAAATGCAGTTCAAAGGCTAGCTGGATTGACTTCAGGCTCCATTTGTAAGTTTATAAAACAAGCAAAGATAGACTAACAAACAATGTATTCACTCCCCAACAGATTCGCCATTTTGTTACCGAGAATAGTGTCCACTCAGAGCTGCTATTCCCACTAAGACTGGTAGCTATCTTAGAAACAAACAAGTAAAGACTAATTTCGATTTCCTTTATGAAAATAGACAAGAGTGGAATAAAGGACACCAACCTTAGTCTTGTTCTTGGTTCCTTACTTGATTCCTCTGCTTCCTGATAGATCTTTTGCTGCTTCTTCTTCGTCTACCCAGCTTCAAAGAGCACCTGTGGAAACGAAGCAGCATAAACCTATCGAAGAACAGAGATCTATATTCATAAATAATACAGGACCAGATATGTATTAACCATACAAATGCATATACATTAAAAAATACAAGAATATGGAGGAAAACTTGAATAGCTTTATTAATATCAAGAATAGCAAGAGGATTACAACCAATAGTTTTGAAGCAGCATCATCCTCTAGCAAGAAAGCAATTCTTCACCTCAAGTAAAGCTTAGATCACCCAACACTATGAAGTTTCACCAAAAAACCAACAACACTTATCTACAAGATACAAGATTCTAGCCTCTGGATCTCTATGATGACGGATCCATATATAGATGATTGTAGGGGGGTGAGTCATCTTGTAGGATTTTGATTAGTGTCCTCTCTTCTTAGGATTTTGATTTTGATCAGTATGGTCCAGTTTTGACCATTTCTGAGCAGTTTTTAGTGGAGAACTTCTAGGAGATGATGTAATTAGTTGACCTTGTTCCTTTAGGTAGTGAAGCAACACTTTTAGGGACTTAGAAGCCCTCAGTTTATGGAAATTTATGATTGGGGTTGCAGTGCCCAAAAATGTCTATAAGAGGTGTTCATCTGCCTCTCAACAGTACAGGTACAATGGTTTCCAGGAGAGCAGAGACGAAGACATCGTTTAGATCACACTTGGGGATGCAGTCGATCAAGTGTCTATGGACTTGCCTACCCATGAAGAAATCAAGTTGTTCATAGACAAGGACATCAATATATGAAAATAGCAACATTACATCAAGAAAAATAATGAACAATAGTTGAAGACATCATACCAAATGCAACGAATGCAAGAGGAGAGTTGTGGAAAACACAAAGGCGGGACAAGGTTGCAAGATCAAGAAGGTCCATTGAGGATGAAAGAAACTTTGGATACTCCAGCTCTGAAGTGATGGCACGACATGGCAATCGCGTGAAGGCAGAAGATGGAACAAAAAAATAGTTGCATGTGCTAAAGTATCAACTAAGGAAGAACATGAAGATGTAGAGATAGACGAATGAGTTGCAATAGGAACATGAACAAAAGTGGGCACAACATGCACTCACAGATGAAACTGTGCCCGTACAAGTTAAGGATCCATCCCAATAGCTGACACAGAGCAGACATGGTGAGCATTGTTCTTGATCACATGTAAGGGATTCAGTAGCATGCATGTCTTTGAGCATACACATGCAATCTAACCCATTCAACACAATCACCAAGGTGAAGAAAAGAAGCAAGACCAACTCAGCCAAAACATGTACTTCAGCATGTCCATGCACATGACCACCAACACACACTTGAAGATCAGCACAGACACTATGCATCAATTTGTTGCGGGTTCAACCATACCAAAGAAGACCATGCACATGTTAGCAGATGAGTTGGATGAAGGGGCCAAACCGATGCACCAGTTGCAACGGAGGCAAGAGTTCACTTCAGAAATATGTCACCATGAGGTACATGCACACCATCACGAACAACGAAGCTTGGCATTAGCTCATTTCCTTCACCATCACAAGCATGTCAAGAGTCGGTCTCATCACAGCAAACTGACTGGCAGTGATGTCTTACAAGGCTTGCTCAAGTCATGTTGTCTCACATGAGTACATGTGCATTGTAACGATGAGTCATGTCAAGTGTAAGTCAAGTGTCAATGGTTGGATGTAACAATCATAGAGTAGGTGAAGAGTCATGAGGGTAGTTGAACTTTCATAAAGGGGAATGTCAAGGGTCACCCCACCCTTTGCTATAAATAGTCCCTCATAACTCATTGTAAAGGCTTTTGGTCATCCAAGCCTCTACTAAGACTATCTTGAAGAAGGCTTGGATAGTATTGTAATGTGCCTTGGCTTCTCCACTGCACGAAGCTAGTACATCTCTTTGGAGGAGCAGGTTGATGTGGATGTAATGTTCCAATATTGGGGTTAGTAGGTTAACATGGTGTATTGTATGATTGTGATTTACACTTCTTTAATAATAAGAGCCAACAGATTTTCATGCATATGTTGTTATTGTAGTTGGACTGTTCCGGTCGCCTTAATGATATATGTTTTTTAACTTACGTACTTGTATATGAACTAATTTTTATGCAATTATATGAATATTGTTGTTAATGTGTTTCATATGTTTCTAATGTTGTCACTGTCTGTGTCGACTCCTCTCGCAGACATTAGATAAACCTTTCTCATGAACTCTGCTATATCAACCTTCACACTCGTCTCGCACTAATTCGTAAGTGTCGTTCATGTTTTTTTACCTTATATGTTGTGACTGCCGCATCTGAGTGGACTACTTGATCGGAAGTTGTGCATGTCCTTTGCGTGGTGTGTTCCTAGCTGAGTTGGGACTAATCTCTTTCAACCTGGAACTTAGCTTCACCTTCCTCTCCCTTCGAAGTGTTGGAACATCTCATACAAATTCCTTGACTCTGTACATCAGTCACACCCTTGCTACTGACATAGTTATATTACTTGACTCTGTGTGAGATCGGGGTCAAGGCATTACCTTACAACTCACTGCTAGGACTCCAACACAAAATGGTCTGAGGCCTAATTGTGAATTCTTACCGGGGAGATCCCCATGACATGTTTGTGGGTCCAACACCATCAACAAGTTGGTAACCATAGTGACCACATTCCTAGGCCTATTCTCTGAGGTGACAACAGAGGGAAGGTCTTGTTGTACTTGGAACAAATGTTGACTAGACTCACTTGGACTTTATGGAGGGTAATCTTTGTTTGAGATATCATAGGTGAAGTTACTTGTAATAGATCGTTTCATTAAGCAAGTTGTTAGTGTAACTCATTCCATTCACTCTATTCACTTTTGGGACATTATTACCAACTAGTGATTTCATTGTGAAAACTTGTTTTCATGGTTTCAATCCTTATTTTTTTTAATGTGTGTTAAATTGTTTATTTTCACTTTTTAGTGATCTTAGGATTGAATTGTCAATATTGTTTAATTTTGTGATAAATTTTAATCCTGATTGAATCACCAAGACAATAATGTAGAATTTGAGGTCAACCTCGTGAATACACACCAATTAAGTTAGAAAAGATAAAAACTGGAAGGTGAAGGTCAATAGCATCAAAATCCCCAGATAAGCTTGAAACATCAACAATTTTACAATATGATACAATAGAAACCAAATCAAATCCAACGCAAGAAATATAATTAGGCTTAGTTCACTCTAATCCATAGAGTACTGAAGTAGCTCACACTGAATCTGACACTCATGAAGTTTTGGATATTGAACTAAATGAACCAAAGGTAGAAGAACCTGATTCTAAATTTTCTCAACTTGAAGCACCTTCAATTGCTTTAGCCCCTACTCTTGAGCCACCTTCACCTCAAGGAAGCTGATAGTTATGACTAAATTACCTCTTGGGTTAATTAACATTGAATACGTTACTAAAGAAACAGAGACACCTCATTCTCCATTTACCAGTACTGAAACTTTTGACCCAAGATTTCCTTTCTCTCCTTTCCAACCTGGCCCTTGGTATTCAACAACTTTGAGTTTTTTTTGTCAGAATTTGTCACCGCCACACATCCCTTTTTATTCACCATAAAGTATTATGTCAAAAATTCCTATTGGAAGCCAACCCATTGATTAATC
Source organism: Pinus taeda (assembly GCA_000404065.3). Classification (NCBI taxonomy): domain Eukaryota; kingdom Viridiplantae; phylum Streptophyta; class Pinopsida; order Pinales; family Pinaceae; genus Pinus; species Pinus taeda. The sequence continues at coordinate 220,552 of APFE030036321.1, forward strand.
TATGTCTACCACTTCCTCAGAATCACTATTGTATTGTGGTCCACCAGTTACTCCTAGATATGAGTCACTTACTGAGACCTTTTCAGGAGCATAATCTTCTCCCCATCCTTTTACTTGGACATTTGGTATATCTACATCTATTGTTCAGAGCATGACCTCCATGCCTGAAGTGCTTACACCATCAAACCAACCAATTCACATTATTTGTGGTAATTGAAGTAACCCTCAGGCAACCTTGATTGGTGTTTATTACTAGCCTGGGGGGCAACCACCTTATCCTCCACCTAGAGGAAAACATTATGCTAGGGATCAGCCATTTTCCAAAAGTTATGGTTAGTTTGGACTTTCATTTTGTAAATAAACCTTTATATGCTACTCCTTAGACTCGAACAAAAATTATTTACAATCCTTTTTTTAACCAATAGTATGGTCTAGGTGCTCCACAACTTCCACTTTATCAACCTTTTCATCATATCGGGAAAACTATTCATCAAATACCTGTCCTAGGTATGGTACCTGTCAAACATCCTGTTCAGGGGATTCCTCAAACAGTTGTCTAACAACATATCCATGGAATTCTTCAAACAGTTGTCCAACAACCTATCCATGGAATGCCTCAAACAATTTTTCAGTAACCAATTCAGCTACATGTTCAAAGTTCACCACAAACCCATGTTCAAACATTTGTTTTGTATCCATTTCCAGCTTCTCCTCAACCACCTATTCCAGGATTATTCAGTAACCCCTCAAATATTTGTTCCTCGGACTACTCAGGAAATCTTGCAGGCTTCGACTTATCAAATTGTTCCTACGATCTAGTCTATACCATACATTCCTATTTGGAAACCCATTATTAGAGCAATGCAAACACCTTTTCAAGGTCAAGCTTTCCAAATCCCACTTTTTCAATGTCAACCTTATCAGGTTCGGCCTTTTCAAGGTCAAGTTTTTCATTGGCCATATTTCTAAGGCCAAACTTTCCAAAACCCACCCTTTCAAGGCCAGTTCATTCAAATCCAACCTGTTCAAAGTCAATTTTTTCAAGGTTCACATTTTGAAGTGAAACCTATATAGGGGAAAATATTAGTTAGGTCAAATGGGTCAAGCACAACCTTTTTAGAGTCAGTTGTACCCTGGTCATACTTATCAAGTCCCTATTCAACCTTTACCCAGTATGGTTGACCATGGTTTCCTTGGTGGAATTCCAATTCCAACTGCTCAAGCTATTCTAGGATATCCTAGATATCCGTCTCTATGGGTTGGTCTTAACCCACAATTTTATCAAACTTTACCACAAGACCCTAGTGAGTAGTTACCTCTTATTGCAATGCTAGATTTACCAAATTTGTTCTGGTTAATGGTTCCTACAAAGTGACCAAGTGAAAAAAACATTTGAAGGCAAATTAGGAGAAGATCCATCCAATCATGAGATGACATATCATCTTTGGTGTCCATCAAATTCTTTAATTGATGATTCCATCTATATTCACCTTTTCCAACCAATGTTAACTGCTTTGGTAACTAAATGATACATTGAGCTACCTCGCGATTCCATTCATAATATTAACTCCCTATCAACAAAATATTTAACCAACTTTTAGTTACCAATCCCTTATGATACTCGTATCAAACTATTGACTTCTTTAAAATAATAGAAATCTACTCACATCTCTTATCATATCCACGAATGGAGATGTAGACGTCGCTTAGCCAAATTTTTCATTCCATATCAAATTTTAGCTGATTTGTTTACAAATTCACTTCTTCCCATTACCACAAAAGATGTTTCCAAGGGAGATGTCACCAAGGAAGAGCAAGTAATTTCTCATGCCTAGTGCTTAGGCTTAGTCTACACTCAATCTGGCACTTTGTATGCAAAAATATTGAATTTATCGCATTGTACGGTTCAACCCATTATTACATCTCCTACAGGATCTATGTCGTTGATGGTATGATAGATTCTATTAGCCAACAATTTAGGGGAAAATGAAGAATTATAAAACTACTCAGACTTTCGCCATACAAGATAGACCATTTGAAAGCATTTCTCCAGAAACTATTTTCAAGGTTAATGTCGTAGAATCATCTACCAGCAACACAAAATCAATCAAAGGTAAAAATAATGGGAAAGGTAAATTGAAACAAAATGTTACTTCGAAAGACAAACCTAGTAAAGCTAAGCCTACTGACAAAAAATGAAAAACCTCGCTATCCTTGCCTTATTTTCAACGAAGATCACTATACGAAGGAATGCCCACATTGGGCAAAGGTGTCCAAATTCATTAAAAGCTCTCCAACTCACACTATTTTCAAGGATCCATTTCCTTCTCAAGATAGAAAAATGTTTTCTCATAATACATATTCATCTTCCACATCGCAAAATATCCCGATGATGTCTTCGCAAGAAATTTTGGTAGCTATGAGATCTAAATATTACGGGTCTAAGAGTCCTATTGAAAATGTAAGTGATGCTAGTTCATCTTGTCAACCTTTTAATTAAATTCCTCCTTCTCTTTCTAAACCATTACAGATCGAGAAGCCAAATACTGATAGGATGATCCAAATGCCTCCCATAGGTGTGCATAGGAAATAAGTTTTCAACCTGCATGCTAGAGCTGCACAAAATTACAACATAGTTGAAGACCTCGCTATGTCTCCTTCCGCAATGTCTGCTCTGGAAGTTTTGCAAACATGGCTGACACAACAAAAAATTTTATTTTCAGCTATAGGAGCTATTGATCCATAAGATTCTAACTTAATTATCTTTGGTATTGAGATTCATATCCCAATACTTCCTCATCAACTAGCATTGCATATTCTAGTTTTTGTTAAAACTAGGCAAGTGTTTCACACAATTGTTAATGAAGGAGCTTCTATGTTCATTATGCCAATTTTTTCTTTGAAAGCCTTGCATTATCCAATAATAAATCAATCACCTACCACTCTGAAATCCTTTGATAGAAGACGTTTTCATCCATATAGGATCCTAAATGATTTTCCCATGGAGCTAGCAGGAAAAATGGTCGCGATCGAAGTTGAATATATTGATGCTCAACTTGATACAACCTTATCCTTGGTCAAAGTTGGACCTATGCTATATCAACAATGGTCTCATCACTATTTTGAATGACACAATTTCCTCACGAAGGGAAAAATGTCAAAGTAGACCAGTTGTCTTACTATATGTCAGACCCTAACTCTGTGGGTAACATACCTTTTGTCACAAAAATGAATTCTCCTTATGAAGATATTGGTGTTATTTTACTCAAAGACTCATCACTGATGGGAACCTTTGCAATTCCTCCACTAATTTTCCTTCTAATTTGTCCAAGGTTAACATCATTACAACAAGCACTATGGAAACTCATGATCTGTGGATAGTTCCTTTATAGTCTAAGTTATCCTCCTATGGCAGTGAGATGCCTTTGAGCCATTTTGAATTGGATTATCACGCAATACAATCATTTTCTGACCATACGTCTTCTGATATTGATCGAGTGGATATGACCAATGAAGATTATTGTCATTTGTCTTCATTATAACTGGTTTCATTCTACGATCCTTTCGATTATACATTTCCAATTGATGAATTAATCATGCAGGTTAGGAATTCAGATGAAATTCCATGGGACGATTACCATCATAGTTCATATTTTCTACCTAACCCTCACAAAATCGAGAAGGATTTTTCAAATATGTTTTCACCTGAGATAGTAAATATTCCAGAATCACCCATTTCACTATTTCAAACTGAGTCCAAAAGGAATTTGGGAATAAATCTGCAAAAAATACCATTGACATCTCAGTTAAAACAGGGATTGTTCAAAATATTCACATAGGTTCCTCATGTTCAATCCTATGAAATTCAAACATATACGACCCTATTTCAATAATTTTGTAACATTTTTTCTTGGTCCTATGAGGAAATCCCAATAATTTATCCAAGCATTATAATACACAAAATTAAGGCTTAACCTTATGCCAAGCCTATTAGACAAAGATTACATCCGGTGCATCTGCAAAAAGTTGTTGCAATTAAAGTTGAGGTCGCGAAACTACTCAAAGGAGGTTTAATCTACCCAGTTTCCTTAACTCATTGGCTATCCAATATCATACATTTTAACAAGAAATAGGGAACCATTATAGTATGCATCAACTATAAGGAGATTAATAAAGCTTGTCCAAAACAAAATTATCCTACTCCCTATATCAATCAAATCATCGATGAATGTGCTAAAAATGAAATATTCTAATCTATGGACAAATTTTTTGGCTATGATAAAATGCACTCCCAGTTGATCAACACAAAAATGCATTCATTTTCCCATGTTTGGATTTTTCTTATCGAAAACTCCCATATGGTTTGAAGAATGCAGGTGAAACGTTTCAACGATCCATGTGTTATGCATTTCACAATATAAAGCATACTGTGTAATCTTATTTGGATGAAATTCCAGTTCATTCATTGAGATGAGAAGACTATCCAATGCATTTGAGAGAATTTTTCATCATATGTCATCATTACAATATTTTTTTGAATCCACATAAGTGTTTTTTCTATGTGCAATCTAATCTATTGATAGGGTTTGTCGTTTTAGAGGAGGGAATTCATGTCGATCCATTGAAGGTTGAGGCTATTTTGAATCTACCTCTTCCTTCCAATATTCACCAACTCCAAAGTTTGCAAGGGAAAGAAAATATATATGTTGATTTATCCATAACTACATTGAGTTGACTAAAGGTTTTAGTCAACTTTTGAAAAATGGCATCCTGGGATGAAGTGGCTCGAAAGGCCTTTGATGCAATTAAATATGCATTGACCCATACGCCACTGCTAGAATCAACTCATTATCATCAAGACTAACTTTTATACTTAGACACATCTGATGACACCATTGGAATGGCCTTAGATCAGGAAGACAAGTTCAATGAAGAGCATGTGATATATTACTTAAGTCATAATTTGACCAAAGCTAAAGCAAAATATGCACATGTGAATAATTTGGCCGTAGTGAATGTTCATGTTGTCCAACGATTCCATCACTATATTCTATTGTAGAAACCTAATATGATTTTCAATTGCAACCCCATAGTTTACATTCTTACTAGACAATTGTTGGGGGAAATTATTCCAAATTTATAGTCATCCTACAGGAATTTGATTTGGAATTCATTAAATCCAAATCTAGGAAATCAATAGTATTTGTCGAACTGTTGTGTGACTTTCCCCATACCGAAACTAAAAACTTTGAAGAGGATTCTCTTACATATGAATCTCTCTTTATAATGAGTACATTAGATCCATGTATGGAGATATCATCATTTATCTTCAAAATCAAACATTCAGCTAGAACTGAGTCGAATTCATCATCACTGAATCGAATATCAGTGGCAGGAATAAAATATTGTTGGAGATACACTTTATCATTGTGGTTCTAATTCTATCTTACAACAATGTTTAACTCACGCTGAAGCTGAAAAGGAATTAAATCATTACCATTGTGGATCTTGTGGCGGTCATATGCCAACATTTTCCACTACTCAAAACATCTTGTGCGTAGGGTATCTATGGTTGTTTATGTTTAAATATTGTATAACTATAGTCTGAAAAAATGCCATAATTGTCAAATTTCTGGTCGAAAAATGTGTGCAGATGCAGCTCCTCTTTACCCAATCATTGTTGTTGGTCATTTCTCTAAATGCGGCATTGAATTTCCTACATGTGACCCTCACTTGGCTAGGGGGCATGGGTACATTATCCTTGTGGTATATTATTTTCAAAAATGGTCTGAGGCAATGCCTACATATAAGGATGATGGTGAAACAACATCCATTTTCATGCTCAATCATATCATTTCTCGTTTCAGAGTACCACAAGCCATCGCCACAAACCATGGTAGTCATTTTTGAAACTATATGATGATTGATATTACCATGAAGCTAGGCCTATGCCATGACAGTTCTACACCTTATTACCCACAGGAAAATGGCCAAATGGAAGTCGTTAATTTTTTTTTAACCACCATGATTAAATGGATTATAGGGACTCATAAATAATAGTGGAATATAATTCTATATCCAGCCTTGTGGGAATGTTGTACCACATCAAAAACTTCCACTGGGTTTACTCCTTTCCATCTTGTCTATGACATGGAAGCAGTTTTATCGATTAAATGCAAGATACCTTCTTTGAAACTGGAAATTGAATTATTACTAGCCACCTATGTTGAAGAAGAACATTTCCTATACTTAGCACGTCTCAATGAGACTCGCCAAGATGTTGCATTAACTAGTGGGACCCAAAAGAAATGAGATAAAACATAGTATTATTAGAATGTCAAACCTTGTTCGTAAATAGAAGGTGATTTATTCTTGGTCTATGATCAAGAGCATGGCCCTTATATTTTAAAATTTCCACTAGAGAAAGGGGCCTATGAGCTAGTGGATTATTATGGAATTCATCTGGGAAAGCCCATAAATGGTATTTACCTAAAGAAATATTACTCTTAGATTGTTTGGTGAAACATTTGTATATTAATGTACCATAGTTTATGTGTGACAATTTTTAGTAGTTTTGTGTGTTTCGGTACTTCTCCTTCTCATCTTGTGTTACACTTTATTTTTATATATCGACATTCCCTCAAACTTATATTGGCTTCACTGATGGCACTAGTCATAGTACTCATAATTTGTCTTTCTCAACCTGGGTCATTTATTCGCCCACAAACGAGTTAGTTTCTATTCATGGGATATGCCTTGGTCAAGCAATAGACAATATTGTAGAATATAGCACAATGATTGAGCTATTATCTGATGCCATTGCATCTAGCATCCACTTGTTGATCATTAGATTAGATTTGCAACTTGTAGTATTTCATTTGAATGGTGTTTATTTAGTTAGAAGTGCTTCCATGTTAAGGAATTTTTTGTGGTTCGTCTCTTGGAACGAGAATTTGATTATATTGAGTTTTAACCTATTATGAGAAATTTAAACACATTAAAAGATTCATTATATAATTATGTGTTAAATTGGAACTTGTAAAACATTTGTAAAGAAAATGATGCAATATGCCTTCATATATTGTATGAGATAGACAAAAATAGAAGTAGTAGTTTTCATTATATAAAAGTCTGTAAATAGTGTGGCTTTTACCAAAAATTTCCTCCAATGACATGACACCCCATGGCCTGTATTTTCTAAACATGCTGATACATCATCAAAAATAAAAAAATATAGCCCTCATACTAGTCACTACACATGATGATGATCATCGTAGCATACAACAGCATGTGCTACTTGTAATCGAAAATGGGTAATAGGACCATGAACTCCTGCAGTATGTGTCTGGTAGCAGAGAGGAAAATCATCTTTAGTGGCATCTAGAATGTCTAGAGTCAACCTCTCAAGGTTGTGCTCTATCTATGTGAGTGTATTTTTCACATACAGGTTTTGTACTATGGGAGAAACTATATGGTCACTGCGTCTGTCATATCTATGAAATCCAGCTAGTCTCACTGGGGTCACATCTACATGATCATTTCAAATAATTAGTTTTGGATGTCAAAAATAACAAAAAAATGAAAATATTAAAAAATAAACCAAAATGTGAAGTTTTACATGTAACACGTCACTGCATCCCATGGGGCATTTGCATGTTTGTATCTCCTCTATTGTCCAACCCTGCATAAAAAAAGTCTTCGATCATGATCACCTAACTTTATAGCCACTCAAAGGGGTATAGAGAAAATACAGCTATTGGTCCTTTGCCACTTCGATGGCATGCCATAAGTGTGCCCTATTTTAGCATGTGAGGGTCACATGCCATCCTCTCTCTACAGATACCCGTGGAGCCAAACTAGGAATCCGCTACAAAGTAAACAAAATAAAAAAGGCACCAAACCCAAAGTTTTTGAGTTTTCTTGTTCCCACCTTGGTTAGTTGCCCCTTTAGGTTGGCAAATACTATTGGAAATAATACTGAGAGGGGGGGTTGAATCAGTATTAGCAAATCAATAACATTTTCATTTCCATAATTAGATTCATATACGCTACTTTAGTTAAGGAAACTTGCATGTATATGCAACTATGTTTAATGAAACTAGAGTATGTGTAAAAATAGAACATATCATCACACATAAGAAACACACATGAACACCATGATTTAAGGTAGAAACCTAATGTGGGTAAACCACCTGCTGCAATTCGTCTTTATCTTCTTTTAATAAGAAACTTCTTTTTACAATATTTCTGTACTGGTGTAGTCTTATCCCAATATGTAGGCTTCTACCTGCAGAAGGCTACTACCTTCTCCCGTTCTCCAGCTTCTCTTGGAAGGGAGCTACAACCCCCTTAGCTCTTGCACTAGTTGATGTACTAGTATGTAGGTGCTGACCTACAGAAGGCTACAACCTTCTCTTTACTTCCAGGGACCACATTTCATAAATTTTTAGAATAACATCAATTAAACATCAAATATATCTGCATCAACCAATCTCCTTTGCACCAATCCAAAATTGAATCAACCACTCACTTCTCTGAATGTTGTAACTAGAATACAGTAACAGTAACCAAAAACCAATCTTGAACCTAGAACATTGCAACAATAAACAGAAGTAGCTAAAACATATCTTATGAGACGTACACTACTTAAATAAGTAGAACCTGCGTGCATACACTGATATATTAAGGAAAACCTACGTATACACTATTTTGAATTACCAAACCGACATGTATATGCACCTTTGCTATGCTGAACCTGCATACAGATCTATAAAAGATAATTTACCCTTTTCAACTATTCAAACATCAGTTATACCCAGATCATTAGATTTACAAATCAAGACATGCACCAAATATAAAAGATAGAAATCACACAAAGATACTTCTCTTCAAGCCTTAAGATCTTGACCCATCAACAGATTTTATCCTTCTTCTAGTGCTTAGGTTCCTCCTTGATTTAGATCTAGCTATGCACAATAACCCAATCACCAGTATTCTTGATCTTTCTCTTCATAAGATATTCAATCCTTGAGTGCCTTTGCCTAATGATCTCCTTCCCCTTTTATAGTCTTAGGCCTTACTCAATACCATGGTCCAAAACCACTTAGAACCAATACTTGGGACCCAATACCTAGGTTCAACACTTCGAATGAGATACCATGGTCCAAAACCATAGGTCCAAATACCAAGGACTAAATACCATGGACTAAAAGCAAGGTTTCCCACATGTACGCACTTTTCCTTGCATGAAGTGTGTGTGTACACATACGCGCCTTTTGATTGTCGATCCCGCTTGTATACACGGCTTGGTCAATGGGAACCTGTGTATACCTTATTTTCCTTTATTCTGAGAGTCTGTGAGCCTGAACTATCATCTGAATGATTTGCTGAGTGAGTTGCCATCAAGGACAATACCTATGCCATAGTGCAAGGTCTATGTTATAATGCCAACAATCTCCCCCTTTGGACTTGATGGCAACCTCAAAGTCCCAAAGTCACTCTCCCCCTTTGTCATTAAGGGTAAAGGGTTGTGCTCCCCCTGAGTACATGGTGAAATCTCTACTCCGTTGTGCTGTCCATGCCCCCCCTGACTGTAGGCAATGTCTGTAAAAAGATGTTCTACAAGAAGAACATGACTCTATACATCATAAATGACCTTCCTATCACCAAAGACTCATACATACATCCATCTCCTACCCAAGTGGGGATATACCAAGATTGACTCATCCACCCAACCAAGTGGGGATACACCAAACATTTACACATAATAAGACGAAAACATTACATCATCCATCTCGGGCATAGTGGGGAAACAAGATAGGCCATTACATGACCTTGATAATAAAATAAATACATGACATAGAGACCAAGTATCTAAGACAAGACTATAATAGTCATCAGCAACTATCATTAGTAGCATCTGTTAATCATCATCCGGACCTGCAACCATGATATGCCTCTGCACCTGTTCCACCTAAAACAAAAACAATTGTGAAATTGAACCAAGATCTTCTAAGATAATGCCAACAATACATTATTAGAAGTATATGCTCCCCCTGAGCTTGTGCTAGATGGTCTCTGTCAGACCCATATCAGACTCTTTTCATCCTAATTCTAGCCCATTGATTTACTTCAAACCAACATATACGCGACTGTATCTACAAAAACAGACATATGTACATGAATGCTCTTCATGAAACTCACGTACACCCACCTTTCTTTGAAATAGATAAATGTCAACAACAAGATGATGCATCAACTACTCCTAGCTTCTGTCTGAGGTATTCAAATGTCTCCCTGGGCAGTGGTTTGGTGAATATATCAACAACCTATTCCTTGGAGGGAACATACTCCAATTTAACCTTTTGTTCAAGCACTTGTTCCCGGAGAAAATGATATTTGATAGCTATGTGCTTGGTATTTGAATGCATGACTAGATTCTTTGAAATAATGATTGCACTTGTATTATCACATAAAATGGAGATAGGTGGAGTACAAGTGATTTGAATGTCTTGAAATTTTTGCATCATTCAAAGGAGTTGTGTGCAACAAGATGCAACAGCCACATATTCTGCTTCAACTGTAGATAATGAAATTGAACTTTGTTTCTTACTGAACCAAGATACTAATCTGGAACCCATAAAGAATGCACCACTGCTAGTGTTTTTTCTGTCATCCACGCTTCCCACCCAATCTGCATCTTTATATGCATGAAGTGTGAGATCTATGTCTCTAGGATACCATAAGCCATAGTTTTGTGTTCCTTGAAGATATTTGAAAATCCTTTTAACTGCTTGAAGGTGTGCTTCCTTTGGATTTGCCTAAAATCTTCCAACTATTCCCACTGCATGCATGATGTCTGGACAGGTACCTGTTAGATAGAGCAGACTACCAATCATGCATCTATAGGTTCGTTGATGTACAACTGTTGATTCATCATTTGCGTTGAGGTTGCAACCTGTTACCATAGGGGTACATACTAGTTTCAAATCTTCCATGCCATATTTCTTCAAGATCTGCTTGAGGTACTTAGTTTTTGATATAAATATATCGTCTTTGTTTTGTTGTACTTGTAAACCAAGGAAATATGTGAGCTCACCAAGTAGGGACATTTCAAATTCTTTCTACATGACCAAAGCAAAGTTTTGACACATGGCTTCTTCATTGCTACCAAAGATGATATCATCAACATACACAACAAGTATTAGCAATTTATCATTATCAAATTTTATATATAGATTGCTATCTGCTGATCCTTTTGAAAAACCTTGTTCATGGAGGTATTTGTATAGATGATAATACCAAGCCCTTGGATCCTATTTAAGACCATGGAGTGCCTTTCTAAGTCTGCATACAAGTTTTGGATCATTTCCAAGGATGAATCCATCTAGTTGCTCAATATAAACTTCTTCTTCTAAGTCTCCATTTAAAAAGGTAGATTTCACATCCATTTGATATACTTTGAACTTCTGAAAGCTAGAAAGAGCAAGGAACATTCTTATGGCTTCAAGTCTAGAACTGGTGCAAAGTTTCTTCAAGTCTATACCTTCTTGTTGTGCTTTACCCTTTACAAACAAGTCCATCCTGTTTCTAATAACTCTCTTTTCATTCAGCTTGTTTTTGAATATCAGTTTGGTCCCTATGACATTCTTTATCAGTAGGTAGGAACCATTCCCAAGTGTTATTTCTTTTCAATCTGCCAAGTTCTTCATTCGATGCCTGGACCCAACGGATTATCTTTGATACTTTTACTTATATTTTGTGGTTCGATGGAGGAGAGCAATGCTAGATAGCTTGAAGCTTCTGTAATAGTTCTTCTTGTTTGTACACTTGCCTCTTTCTACCCCAAAATTTGAGTCTTTGGATGGTTCTTCTGAACATACTTAGATGGAGTCTTTTCTTCTACTCTTATCTATTCTTCTAGTGCCTCAAAAGTTTCTTCTTCAGCATTATTCTAATCTGATGTTGAAGGATAGTCTTCTTCATCTTCTTCATCTTCGGTTTTTATCTGCTTTGGATTGTCGCGTGCTTCATCAACCACCACATCAATACTTTCAACAATTTTTCCAAGTCTTTTATTATAACACTTATATCCTTTACTTCGGGAAGAGTAACCGAGGAGAATGCCCTCATCTGCTCTAGGTCCAAACTTGCCAAGGTTTTCATTGATCCTTTTGATGTAACATTTACATCCAAAAACTTTGAAGTATTTAATAGTAGGAGTCTTAACATAGAAAAGTTCATGAGGAGTTTGAGTGCTATTTACCCGGACATTTGTTTTATTGAGAATAGTAATGGCAACAAATACAACTTCACCGCAGAAGGTTGCAGGAGTTCTAGACTCATCTAGCATAGCATGAGACATTTGTTGAACCATTCTATTCATCCTTTCCACCAACCCATTTTGCTAAGGAGTCCTTGTCGTAGAGAATTCCCTTCTTATTCCACTTTCTTCACAAAATTCGAAAAATTCATCCGAGGTAGATTCCCCTCCTCGATCAGACCTGAGGCATTTGATTTTGCGATCTGGTTCATTTTAAACCAAGGCTTTGAAAGCTTTGAAATTTTTGAAAGCTTCGTCTTTATGCTTTAGAAGTCCTATCCAACACATCCTGTAAAAGTCGTCAATGAACAATATAAAGTACTCTTCTCCTCGAGGTGACCTTTTGCTTGATGGACCACATAAATCAATATGGGCAAGTTCAAGTGGCTTACTAGCTGATCCTTCCTTCTTAGGGAAATGATTTCTGGTTTGCTTATCAATCTAAAATGATTTTCATATTGTATTGTTTGGAATTCCGATGTTAGGAAGATCACAAATAGGTTGATATTTGCATGCTTTCCTTATCTGAGGGAAGTTTAGATGCCCCAAACTTTTGTGCCATAGCCAGTCTTCATCATTTTTACTTATATAGCACTTTTGTTGTCCTCCCTTGAATATGTATAAATTATTTGGAGTTATTATACCTTTTATCATTGTTTCTCCTATATCAAGCTCATGAACAATACATCCATTTGATCGAAATACTACCTCATTTCCTTGATCACACATTTTGCTAACACTCAATAGATTATGCTTTAAGCCATCAACATACATAACATTTCCAGAATTGACCTTTTCTTTTAAAAGAAAGAGCCTTTACCTTTTATGAGTGCAGGGGTGTCATTTCCAAATGAGACCTTCCTCTTCTTTTCTAAGGCACTATATGACTAAAGTTTTTCTTTATCACCTGTCATATGTTTCAAGCATCCACTGTCGATGTACCACTTATTTTCCTGTCCTTCCACATATAAGGCTATACCACAACTTTCTGGTTGAGGTTCCTTCTTTCTACATGTTTTGGGACCCAATGAGGCTTGCTCCTTTTGAGATGTTTACCGAAACTTACTCCTACACTCAGAATCTTCATGACCGAAGTTGTTACAAATAGAGCATTCTATTTCATTTTCAAAACCAGAAAAGTTATTGTAGGTCCTCTTCATGATCCCAGTCACACTCCTTTGATTTTGAGTTTCTCTAGTCATGATGGTCTTGTAGGAAACACATTAAGCAACTTTTTGTCCAAAATTATGACATGAGAAACATTGGCCATTAAAGAAATTCCTGCGATTATCAAATATACCGACCAAGTGATTGTATTTTCCATTGACATTCATTCTTGAGGCAAATTGAGAATGATTTACTTGTGGTTAGTTGTATCTTCTATTCATCCTTGAAGTAGATTGAACCCGATTTACCTGGTGATCCGCTTTATGCCTTTTCTAATGATTGTCAACCTGTTCACTTCTCCTTGCTGCATCAAAATAACTTTTGGAGGTCGATGGCTTCTATGCTTGAGATGCTTCTTCAGTATATCCAAGACATTTCTTGATTAGAGGAGAACACTGCACTTTGATAATCTGTTCTAAAGTTTTAGATCCTTTAGCAAATATAAGATTAAAAGCTTTTGTTTTCTCAAAATCTTTTCTAAGTCCCACAATTTCACATTCTAACTTTTCATTGTGTTTTTCCCTTTCAGCAAGTTGGAATGTTAGAGTATCTATAATCATACTCTTTTCTTCTAAACAAATTTTAATTTTAGAAATTTATTCATAGAGATCATCTTCATCTATAGCATCCAAGAAATCATCATCTTCAAAAGCTATCAAAAGTCTACAACCATTACCATGTTCATATTGATCACTATTTGAAAGTCCATCATTGTCTTCATGTGTATAATAGCTCTTCTTACTTACGTTTTATTTTCTTGTTCCATTTAACTGGTTCCTTACCTTTATCAAGCTTATCTTTATGAGGACATTTGGCTGCATAGTGACCAACTCTTCCATAAGAAAAGCATTTGAAAGGTAGCTTACCTCTGAATCTTCTAGAGCCTCGTTGAAGGTTCTTGACAAAGTTTGATTCTTCCTCTCCTTCTGACGTATGTCCTGACTCATTGAATTCTCCTTTTTAATTTTTGAATGCGGCTTATCTAATGTCTGATGGACCCCCTTTTCTCATTTTGAAAGCAGTTAGGATTCCGTGTAGCTGTGACATGGTAATACTCTGAAGATTCTACTTTTCTTTTATGGTAGAAACTTTTGATTCAAACTTAGAAGAGAAAGATCTTCAAACCTTTTCAACTAAAGTAAATTCTTTTATCTCTTCACCCAAGTTTTTTATGTGATTAACAATCTCATCTATACGTAAGAAATAATTAGCCACACTTTCATGATTGTGCATTCTGAGAGTTTCATATTGAATTTTGAGAGATTGTAGCTTTGTACATTTTACCTGATCGTCTCCTTCATAGCTTAGAATGATCTTGTCCCATATTTCTTTGGTGGTTTTGAGCTGCATAACCTTGATGAATTCTAATTGAGATAGACTCCCCAATAGTGTATTGACAGCCATTGCATTTGTTTCATATTTCTTTTTACCAACTGTATCTATAAGAGTTGTTGATGGAAATGTGTATCCTCCTTCCATGATATCCAAAACTTCTATACCAAGAGATTTAAGATAGGTTCTGGTTCTTACCTTTGAATAGATGAAGTTTCCCCCATCAAATATTGGTGGCCTGATGGATGCCTCTTTTTCGTAGTTGCTCATGATGATAGATCCTCCTTCAAGTGATCAAGCTTCTTCTGAAGGACCTGCTCTGATTCCAATTGTTGGAAATAATATTGAGAGTGGGGGGGGCAAGGTGAATCTTTATTAGCAAATCAATAACATTTTCATTTCCATAATTAGATTCATATACGCTACTTCAGTTAAGGAAACTTGCGTGTATACGCAACTGTGTTTAATGCAACTAGTGTATGTCTGACAAACTTATGATTCAATTAATTCATCATATGTTGATATTTAATCAGTGCACCAGTACTTCATTAATCATATAAAGTAACCAGGTGCAGTAAAAATAGAACAGATCATCACACATAAGAAACACACATGAACACCATGATTTAAGGTGGAAACCCAATGTGGGTGAAAACCACCTGTTGCAGTTCGTCTCTATCTTCTTTTAATAAGAAACTTCTTTTTACAATATTTCTGTACTGGTGAAGTCTTATCCTAGTACGTAGGCTTCTACCTGCAGAAGGCTACTACCTTCTCTCGTTCTCCAACTTCTCTTGGAAGGGACCTACAACCCCCTTAGCTCTTACACTAGGTGATGTACTAGTACGTAGGTGCTGACCTACAGAAGGCTACAACCTTCTCTTTTCTTCTAGGGACCATGTTTCATAAATTTTCAGAATAACATCAATCAAACATCAAATATATCTACATCAACTAATCTCCTTTGCAACAATCCAAAACTGAATCAACCACTCACTTCTCTGAATGTTGTAACATGAATATAGTAATAGTAACCAGAAAGCAATCTTGAACCCAGAACATTGCAGCAACAAACAAAAGTAGTTAAAACATATCTTTTGAGATGTACGCTACTTCAATAAGTAGAACTTGTGTGCATACATTGATATATTAAGGCAAACCTGCGTATAAGCCATTTTGAATTACCAAACCAGCGTGTATACGTGCCTTTGCTATGCTGAACCTACGTACAGATCTGTAAAAGATAATTTACCCTTTTCAAATATTCAAACATCAGTTATACCAAGATCATCAGATTTACAGATCAGGACATGCGCCAAATATAAAAGATCAAAATCACACAAATATACTTCTCTTCAAGCCTTAATATCTTGACAAATCAATAGATTTTATCCTTCTTCTAGCACTCGGGTTCCTCCTTGATTCAGATCCATCTATGCACAATAACCTAATCACCAGTATTCTAGATCTTACTCTTCATAATATATTCAATCCTTGAGTGCCTTTGCTTAATGATATCCTTCCCCTTTCATAGTCTTAGGCCTTACTCAATACCATGGTCCAAAACCACTTAGAACCAATACTTGGGACCCTACGTTCAACACTTCAGACGAGATACCATGGTCCAAAACCATAGGTCCAAATACCAAGGACAAAATACCATGGACTAAAAATAAGGTTTCCCACATGTACGTGCTTTTCATTGCATGAAAGTATGTGCATACGCATATGTGCCTTTTGAACGGCGATCCCACGTGTATACGCGGCTTGGTTAATGGGAACATGCGTATGCCTTCTTTTCCTTTATTCTAAGAGCCTGTGAGCCTGAATTGTCATCTGAATGATTTGCCAAGTGAGTTGCCATCAAGGACAATACCTGTGCCATAGTTCCAAGCCTATGTTATAATGCCAACAAATAGAACCTCACTCCAATTAAATATGGTACATTGAAGACAATCCACAGTAGTCTATGTTTGAGCCTTCGTGATCAATACAAATTTGCACTACCACACAACCCTCCAATAGTAAATCCAATGGAGTTTAAAGGAATTTGAGCTATGATCTTGATATCAATCCAACCATATTTGAGAGCAGCCCCATTAGTACAATATTGTATCAAATAGATAGCATTGGTCTCTCCACTGTGCCTATGGCCATATAGATTGATTTCCAACCTACAGAATGGAAGTCCACTCAATAAGTAAATGTCATCAACATCGATGACAATTCTATGGTCTCCGACTATGAAACATTTTTCCTGAATGTTCCACTTTCCCACCATCCATTCAAGCAAGTCTAATTGGGACTTCATGTCTAGAATGGTGAAAAGTGTGTATAAGACACAATTTATCAGGGTTTGTATGGTTGTTATATCATTTAGAGAAACTACATCTTGTTCTTTGTGGTCACGCTCTCTTCGTTCCATGTTTATGGTTCAAAAGCATGCAATTAAACATAAATGATCATTAGAATCAATTATGAAAATATTTAGCAAATGATTTAGGGTTTTTTCATCTTATTTTTCTTGCCCTCAGCATTGTGCGAAACCTAGTTTTAAAAATAGTGTGTATGTGCATGGTTTCTTTCCTCGAAATTGCACACAGTGTTAAAAAATAAGACGATGTGCGCAAGACCCATAACGGGTAATTGCACACATTGAGGGTGAAAAACTTTTTAAAAACCCTTCCCAAAAGACCTAAATCTATGACGAAAACCTAAATAAATGGCATGAAAATGAAGGGCTCGGATAGACCATTTACTTGAAGAAGATGACTTGTGATTTCATCCAATGTTTTTCCCGGAATTAGCTTCAGACATTTCTGGTAAAAATGACTTCTATCACTCTCAAAATTGTAAAAATGAAAATGGTGAATTTTTCTACTTTTTGACTTTTTATAAGTTTTTAGGGTTATTTAAATATTATTTTTTATCTATTGAATTTTAAAGTCCGATTTTATAGATGTTTTCATTTTATTTTTTAGCAGACATAAATATTTCAAGTTAAATGTGTAGGTTACAAGATAATTATGGAAACATACGATTTTGGTACTAAGTACATTTTATCAATTTTTCAAATTCATTAAAACTTGAAAAAGACAAAACCATGGAGCTTTCTTTACACCCTTTTCAAACTCCTTAAAGATGAAAATATCATCAAGTACTTGATTGTTCGAACTCGTAAAAGTAAATGAATGACCATCCATTGAGTATAAGGTTACCCCTTTTACGAATTGAACCGCACTATTTACGAAAAAGTTATATGTTGACTAATCATGGTCAATAGAATTCTCTCCTGCATTATTTTATCTTTTTTTGGGCTTGAGGGACTAAATTTACAAAAAATAAAATTGTGGAGTTTACTTATGCTTTTCTTTTGACTCCCTAAAACTGAAAACCACTCAGCTTTACTTTCTCCAAGCTCATTAAAATTTTACAATAAAATAGCTGAACATGTTTTATTTTCACGTATTTTCAAACTCTCTAAATATGAAAATGATATCAAGTTACTCCTTTACTAGACTTGTTAAAATTAAATAGTATAGGAATCGTTAAGCATAAGGAGACTGAACCACTCCTTAGTGTTCGTTGAAAATAATTTGGAGGACTCATTCGAAGGATGAGCTTATAGGACAAGCATATGTTATCCTCCTCAAGAATGTAAACATAAAGAGTTACTTGCCGGTAATGTTGGTGAAAATGTGAGAACAAACTTTTTTTTCATTTCTAAAAGGCAGTATTTCGCTCTTGACCATGACACTCTGTGAATTTTCATGTTTGGGTTGGAAAATCCATTTGTTATTTAGTTGACCATACATTATTGAAAGTATTTAGTTGGTTTGGGTTTTATTTGTTTGAGTCAAATGATGTCAAGTCATCATGTCATGTCTTTGATATGTTCAAGAGAAGTTCAACCTCAGTAAAAAAATACTCGCCCAAGTCTTCTCCTTAAGATGCATTGACCATCCCTGAGGTAGTCCTGGATTACTCCAAATTGCTTTTATTGAAAAATAGACATGAGTTTCATGCCATATGCCTTCCTGTGATGAGTCACTTCCTATCGACTTCAACTCATTATCTAGGAAGTTAATCTAGGAAGCTTTAGTACCTTGACGGTTGCATGCCTTAATGATAGGTTTCGTGCCTTCGACGATAGGTTTTCATCATTGGCTTTTGATGAAATTATTCTATGAGTGTTCGACAAAAAATCATATATTCACACTTCATAGATTGTACTGGAAGTACCTTGAGGTTCATTGTCATTATTGGGGGTTTCTCTTGCACTTGTTAACGGTTCACATCATTAACCAGTAATAAAGTGGTTTCTACCATGTTAGACTTCAAGGCATTCACCACATGGTTAGATTCATACTATGGATCGAGAGATGGAAATCAAGGCCCTGGATCTGGTTTCATGCATACAGGTTGTGTGGAGTTATTAAATATTCATGATTGTAAACATAGATCCACTGATGGTTGTTTCCATACTATTCCTTCTACTAACATTGATCTTAAGATGTATTTACATGCTATGCTTTGAGAAATTTATGCTCTGAGTATGGGAATTATTACCTCAGTGATGATATTATATATTACATTGTAATGCTTGTTTGATTGTTTTAGGTCTCTGATAGCAGTCTCTAACTCAAACCTTCACATGATAAAGAACTTTAGTCATCAAAATATTTCTTATGACTTTTCACTTTAGGGGGAAATACGTTACACGTCATTTTGTAACATTAGGAAAATAACCATCGGTTTGGATCTTTTTCTAATGACAAATGTGTCCCAAGAACATTCCCCTGCAAACTTGGAATCAAAATCATTCTAGATAAAGTGGAATTTCAAGATCCTATGGTACAAAACCACGATTTTGGCTATATTCACAATTTCCTAGTTAATTTATGCACATACACTGAGAGGACCATTAATGTCTATGCATAATTACACATTGTCTTACACTATGACCTGTGAACATGACTTGAAGTATGTAAAAGTAAAATGTAAAGTCTAGAAGCATTGTTGGTAGCATCTATCTGAACCCACAAAATTCGAATGAGTGCCTATTCAGTTCTGATCCCTCCCATCATGGATTAACTCCCCTTCATTTATGGAACCTCTATCCCACTAATAGTGGATCTCATCCCTTGGAGAATGGATCCATAACTTACCATTCTTGGCCTATAAATGTACTACAAATATGAGGATTGGAGGAGGATTCTTGGAAGTAGGTTTATGTCGTTAAGATTAGGTTGGAAGGTTTTTCTTGCAAGGGAGAGGGTTGGAGTTTGTAGAAGGTAGTTGTAACATCAAGGTTATATGGTTGTAATGATTTTCTCTAGTTTTATGAATATAAGCAATTGTTCTTTCTCAATTACATATTCATTGAATTAATTTGTAGCATTCCTTGATCACCTACATAGGTTTTGGTTGCAAAATTGATCAGTTTATGTATATAACTACTTAATTAGTTCATTTATCTCTTTGATTATATGGTATATGATTTTATCTCTTATTTGTCTCTATATTTGTAGATCTATTTTAGGACATTGCAGAGAATTTGTTCAAAGTGATGAAAGGACATTCAAAATATCAAAGAGCAAGTGATAGAAAGCTTTTAGGGATTTCATGAATTAGTTTGCTAAACCAGTAAGAGGCCACTATCATTTTATTTTATTGTTCTTACTAGGGTTATTTAAGGTCTAGGGAGATCACTCTTTTCCACAAGAGGGTCTTATCCACATAAAAAAAAAAATAAAGGGTATCTTGAGGGAATCTAAAAGATTCCTTAGAGCTCTAGAAGTCACCTCCTCAGAGCATGGTCAAGTTTATAGTCGTTTGACATGATTTCATGCCACAAATTCAATGATGATGTTTGTTACTGCAATTGATCTTTGCATTTTCAGAACATTCTAGAAAATGGAGGTCTAAGGGTCATTTATGTAATTGATTGTAATTTATTTCTATTGTCATTTAATCAAAGAGGCCTCGCCACATTGAAAAGGGCCTGGAGACGTAGCCCAGATTGGGTGAACTGTAAGGATTCTGGACACCACATATCTCCACAATGGTATGATATTGTCCACTTTGGGCCTAAGCCCTCATGGATTTGCTTTTGGACTTACCCCAAAAGGCCTCATACCAATGGAGATATTTGTCCATCCTTATATAACCATGATCCTCCCCACTTCTAGTCAATGTGGGACTTTGGTCGTATACCCAACAATCCTCCCCTCAAACAAAGGACCATGGAGCCTCCCCTCAAACGATTATCCATCCGTCCACTCTCTACCAACCAGGATTCTTCGCTCCAATGTGTTGGAAGCACACGCCTTACAT
>APFE030036321.1:241916-263724 GCA_000404065.3 Pinus taeda
TCTGGACACCACATATCTCCACAATGGTATGATATTGTCCACTTTGGGCCTAAGCCCTCATGGATTTGCTTTTGGACTTACCCCAAAAGGCCTCATACCAATGGAGATATTTGTCCATCCTTAGATACCCATGATCCTCCCCAATTCTAGTCAATGTGGGACTTTGGTTGTATACCCAACATGAACTCCTTCATTAAATTGCCTTTTGCATTTGATCTCATGGTTTCTTTTGATTTCCACTTCTTTTCCTATGTTTATGTTACTTGGTTACATGCTCTTTTAAATACAATTTTGTATGCATTAATGAAGTAAAAGTGTTGGATCAAGCTCGGTATCAAAGAAGGTCTTCTTGATGTGAGGTGCATGAGTGAATGCTAACCAGGGATAAGATCCAAAGAGGAGAAGGAAAAATCAAATCCTTTGATCCCAAAGCATGGTGTGTAGCACAAAGGAATAACATGGTAGAAGAGGAAGCTCAAACGGAGGAAGAGTGAAATTCACGCAAGATCTTCTTTGCCAAGGAATAAAAAGTTGAGAAATTTTTTGTAGAATATGAGAAGACAATCAAGCCTGAGAAGGCATAACCAGGTGATCATGCCTCAATAAATCACGAAGGCGGAGGAGAATATACTCATCCCTCTTCATCCTGTGGTGAAATTTCTTATTCTTCCCCTTCTCGTCATTCTAACAGATATCATAGGAAAACATCTAAAAAACATTTTTTTTAAGTTGGATGTCAAGTTTGATTTGATTTTGTTTAGTTGATAATCTAAACATGATCTAGCTAGCATCCCTTTGATTGAGGGGCACTTCTGTTGTATGGTGCAAAGGAAAAATGCAGAAAGGTGGTAAGAATAGTTGTAAATTTATTTCATATTGCTCTGCATTTTTCTCTACTATAAGAGGGTAGTTTTACCCATTGGGGTACAGACAAAAAGCCATGATGGAATAGAAAATTTTGAAACAAAGTAAAGGTTAAAATGTTTAGAATTTTATAGAGGATTTTAGGAAACAAGCATTACCATTGAATGTTCCACTAGACACTCCTAAGACATTGATGAAATATATTGGCTCTTTGCATAGTTATTTAGGTCATTGATTGTTATTATTTGAACCCAAAATTATTGATGAAGCTAGTGTGAAGGTTGTACATCTTGAAAGAAGGGGGAAACATGAAGAAGAAGACCATCCAAAGAGGACAACAAGTACTAGGAGAAAGGAAACAAAGCCCTCTTGTACTCATTGTGAAAAAGAGGGCATGATAAGGAACATCCCTAGAAATTGCATCTAGAATTAAGGCCAAAAAAGAACAACAAAAAAGAGAAGTAGAATACAGTTGCAACTATGCAAAAAAACCAAGAATATGAATCAAAGGATGATGAGAACATCATAGCTGCAGGAGTTGCAAGTGTTGGGGAAATTGACCTGAGATCAAACTCAGGTGATGAAATGAATATTTCAGCTCTTCAGATTGCATAAAATGGACCTATCAACTCGGGTTCCAATTCAGGCGATGAGACAAATATTTCAGTAGATATTGTGCCAAAAATGAAGAGGGAACCAAATGTCGCATGGCTCCAAGAAATCAAAGAAATAAACCAAATCATTCAAGAAGAGAATGCTAAACTAAGGAGACTCCTCCAAGAAGTAGAGAAGGAGATACAAATGTTACAGAATCAATTACTAGCCAAGGAGGAGGCCTTGGAAAAGCTGAAGCATAACAAGCCTAAGGTAAAAAGTAATTTTTCAATTTGATGTACTTTTTATGATGATGATTTCACTTATTTTGAGAAACATACCACAGGAATTGGATCAAAAGTTTTGAAGAATATGGGGTGTCAAGGGAAAAGACTTGGCATTAATGACCACCTCATTATGAATCCCATCAAAGTGGACGAATTTCCTCATCATGTAGGACTTGGATATGTCAGAAAATAGGTTGGAGAATGCTCTAAGACAACCACCGACCAACCAATGATGGATGATGGGAACACCTCATCACATTCCATTGATAGTGAGGATTCCATGGGCACTTATCATGAAAGGCATGGTAGGAATAGGCATTCCATGACAACCGAGAAAGTTTGGAGGAGCAAGAACCATTGTAGTTCCTGCAATGAGGGTGGACACCAGAGAGTTGTGTGTCGAATAGTCCATGCTTAGAAAGAACCTTTGAAAAAACCAATTGATGAGATGTTCAACAAGAGAATATACCATAGGAATATTACCCATTCACTTCGCTCAGAAAGAGATCGTTTTACTAGATATGGTAGCTTGTTATGGTCATATCATATTTTTTAAATCAAGTGTTGCAATATAATTGTAAAAGTGATAATGTTTTTCCATCACTTATTAAAGCAACAATGATTTTTTGGCCTTTTATTCATAGTTGGGGTATTGTTTTCTATTATGATGTAAACTTTACCAAAGACTGTGTGTTGTAAACTCTTGGCAAGTATGGGGTTGTTTCAGTCGTGTTTGGTCTTGTATGTAATTTGTAAATAATGTACCACACATTTGCATGGAATGTGGATGATGAAAGTGTGGCTTGACACATGCAGTATGTAGGATGTGTTCGTGCTTCTAGAAAACCAAAAGATCGTCAATGGGAAGGAATGATCTAGGTGGCTCCAAAAATGATCTGAGTTCAGAAGTGGCTTTGGAAAAGCTCAAAAATCAAAGTAAATCAATTGAAATGGAACCGGGGTAAGATCAAAATATCTCATTTCAAGATTTCCAATGGTGGGCGTGACACCTCAGTCCGAGTTCGCATATGAAAGTTATGTCTAGTCAAAGTTTTGGTCAAACTAGGCCCATTGGTATCCCTTAATGAGGCAAAAATTTGGCACTTATCAGTGACAAAATCTGACGATGGAAAAGGTGAAATTGTCGCCTACTGAAAAAGACTCGTGACCCTTAAAAATCAACTGGTTCTTTTTTAATACCTTAGTTTAAATAAAAAAATCAAAAATATATATAAGGGTTGGTTAGCCGGCAGTCAAACCCGTCCAACCAAGCCCAGCCTCCATATCACATTATGTAATTATTGTCTCAACAACTACAAAAAAGGGAGTCAGTGGAGGTCCAACTCACCCCACTTGTGTGGGACAGCCTGCAAAACGGGTGGTCCCATATATATAACCACAAAAAAACAATGTCAACCATCATATAACAAAATTAAAAAAAAATAACATGGGTTTGTAGTTTTGAAAATGTGACCCGCTCCCTCCAACACTTTCACAACAAAGCGCCAAGCAGAGTGGCCAACTTGGAACATTGTTTAATGTGCCTATACTTTAAGATAAAAGCCTTGCATTTTACCAAATGGAGGCAATGCAAGTTGAGCAAGGGGAACTGAGAGTGTCGAGTTGTAGGTGGAGGAGTGTTCCCCATGCCAGAACTGTGCCTAGGTGGGAACAATTTTTGAGAAATACTCTTAGGGAATCTTGGGAGAATATTATTGTAGGGTATCTTGAGGGAATTTAAAAGATTCCTTAGAGCTACATAAGTCACCTGCTCATAACAGGGTCAACTTTATAGTCTTTTGATATGATTTCGCGCGATGAATTCAATAATGATGTCTATTTCTATAGCTAAGATTTTCATTTTTAGACCATTCCGAAAAATGGAGGTATAATGGTCATTTATGTAATTGAATGTAATTTTTTTTTGTTTTCATTTAAGAGCATGTAACCATTTATTTCTGTTTCTTTTGATTCCCACTTATTTTCATTTGTTTATGTTACTTGGTTACATTCTCTTTTAAATAAAATTATGTATGCATTCATGAAGTAAAATATTTGGATGACATAGCCTAAGTGTACCATCCTTCTTATTCACAAACAACACTGTTGCACCCCACAGTGATATACTTGGCCTAATGTATCTATTTTCGAGCATTTCCTTCAACTGCAACTTGAATTCTACTAACTCTAGAGTGCTCATCTTATACAGTGCCTTCGATGCTGGTGTTACCTGTGGTACTCACTCAATAGAAAATTCCACTTCTCTGTGAGGTGACAACTCTAAAATATTTGTTGGAAACACATCCTGAAACTATTTTAAGATTAGGTACCTTCTTAATATCTTCACATCCTTATCCTCCTTACCTTTATCACTAGAAATATGCACTTCAAATAACACACATTCTTTTCTGTGGTTGAAATTTCCCTGCATAGTTGTCACCATTCTAACTGATGTTGTTTTCATCTTACCCTGCAAGATCCTTTGTTATCCATTTTCATCAAAACACTCAATAGTTTTTTCATAACAATCCACTTCAGTCTTGTGAAGATATAATCAATCCATACCTAAAAGCATATTATATGATCCCAACAATAGTATATTCAAATGTGTTTATGTAGGCATACCATTCAATTCAAATGTACAATTTCTTACCCAGTGATGATCTCATTTTTTAGTACCTTAGCCAATTGTACTAACCAAGACTCTGCATGCACTTCTTTATTCAAACCACACTTATCCACCAAGTCAGGGTTAACATAACTATAATTAGATCAAGGGTCAATCAAAATAGAAAAAACTTGATCAGAAATCTTATCATCCATCTCAATGATAGATGCATGTTGATTTTCTTGCCTATTATCCAATGGTTCAAATTTTTGTGAGATTCTCTACCCAACATCCCCAACTATCTATGCCTCCTGTGCACTGTAAATTTTAGGCCCACTACTATGATTCTATAGACAAACCCTCTTAAGATGCTCCTTACCACATGTCCAACACTACAACCATCCTATACCATCACCTCTATTTTGTTTCCCTCTAGGATGTGACCCATATCCCTATCTAACTATGTTGAAATTCTTATAAGGTGCAACATTATCTTTCTCTTCTACATCCTGGGGTCTTTTCCTTTTGGGTTTCCATTTACCTTTACCTTTATCTTTCCCTTTCCAACTTGATGTGATTTTTTCTTACAATTTGACTTCTCATAACAATGCTTCAATTTCCCAATGACTTCCTCAAGTGACTGAGGCTCATCGTACTTAATCTAATCTCTAAATACTAATGGTAATACATGGACAAATCTCTAAACTTTAGGCTTTTAATCCTTAAGATATGACCCATACCTCAATAACTCTAGGAACTTGGTCATATGCTCCTCATCTACCATCGATCTCATATTTAGCTCAGAATTCCTTAGCTCTTTTGTCGCATTACCTCTCTGACAAGTAATTCTTCCTTAACGGTCTCTTGAATTAATACCAACTCAAGTCTTATGTCTTGATGTCTCTGACCCATTTCAAATCTTCCCACCAAATGTATGTTTTCCCTTCGAGGGTGAAGATAGTTATTATGACCTTAATTTTCATTGTGTACTCATGTAAATCAAAGAATTTATTCATCCCAAGTAACCATGCTTTTGCATCCTCCTACTTCTTGAAATCCCCATAAAATCTAGGTGGCTTTGCTTTCAATCTAGAGAATATCCCCCATCATTCATCCTATAAGGATGATAAAGATGATGATAATAGTTCCTATCATAACCAGAACTAGAATAGAACATGAGTCCATCATGTGTCTCTTATCTAGATTATCTAAGAGTCTACCATCTCTAATCGTGTCATCCCTATCCTACCTGTGATCACCATGAGACCTACTTCCACATGCCGCATTAATCATATCCTCCTGCCCATGGCTGATCCAAAGTGGTCCCTATCTCTACAATTATGATAAACTATGAAGTATTACTACATTGAATTCTACTTGTTTCTCTTGTGCTCAAATGATCCTATTGTTATTTGTCTTTCTACTTCTTAGTCCTTCTTTCAAACTCCTTAATGTATCAACTAAGTTAGAAGAATTCCCGCCACCACACTACTCATCTCATCCATACATGGAGACTCATGAACTATAGTCTACCATATTTCTAGTGATCCTTTATCTATTTCCTACAAGTATACCATGCCAACTCAAACCAAAACATAACATAATAAACATACCTTAGTATAATTTATGGGAGGATATCTCATCTACAAGATCAACTAGATTAATGCCAGACATGTTTAATCGTAATAATATCAGTGTCTACTTATTGTTATGCATGCATTTTCATGGTTAGGATTGTTGTCCATGAGGTCATTGTAGGCATCTTAGGTCATCAGGACGTTGTTAGTATGTTATGATGTTGATGTTTTGGCTGAGATAGAGAAGGACATGTAGATCATCAAAGTGAAGTTGCAACACTAGACTTCGGGGTGAGAGAATATCATCATATAGGTTTGTATGTTTGGCATGCATGTATTTGTTTAATGGTTGTTATAAGGGCTAGGTTTACTTATATGTTTTCATTCTATTGTCGTTGTGGTTACATATATGATAAATGCTAGTTAATATGTGTAGTCATATGCACATGTGTCAAATAGTCATGAAGGATAGTAACTTTTTATATGCATTATGGTCATATGCATGATGGTTGTGGTCATTGAAGCTGAGTTCTTGATGTTACTACGTTTTGTACTAATTTGGATTGACCTCTACAGATGGTTAGGGTTATGACATTTAGGTATGAATTGAATTGTTTGTGATATTGTGTTGTACTATTCTAGACTGGCTATGCATATGTGATTGTTATGCATGAATGACAATCATTTATGAGCATATGATGTGAACATGTCAACTAGTTATTGTTATGGATATCATGACCTTATTTATGATTAAATTAATATGTTGTAAATTTGTATCATGCTAATCTAGATTGATTGTGTAGACAAGATAGCCTCCCCTGAGATACAGTGAGGTATGACTCCAATTATGTCACATATTTGGTGTTTGAGTGTTTGGTGTGTATCATATCACCTATCTATTGTGTGAGTGTTTGATTAATTGTATGATATGAATATGTATCTATAATATTTCATGAATGAAATTATATTTTTTTAAGATGGTTTTACTAACACATATGTGTTGAGATGGTTGATATGTACTTGAGTGTAAGTAGGTGATAGTTGTAGCATTATGTATTATTGTTGATGAATGTGAGTTGATTGTTAATTATGACAAGGTGGTTAGTCTTGGTAAACATTGATTTCAAATTAATACATATGTTGTATTGATATTTGGAACATGTGATCGACATTTGTGAGTAGTTGTAGGGAAACATGCTTGGTATTAGCATGACAATGTAATATTTGATGTGTTTTATATGAATAACATTTGGGTAACGTGACTATACAACAAGACTTGGTAAAAAGGTAAAATAAAGGAATTGGCTGAGAATTCAATTGGCTATGTTTGGAAACCATAATTTGAAATGAATGAATGCTTTGAATACATCAAGTCTTCTTGACCCTAATCTTGTTTGAAATTATGTAGACATCTGCTATATCCATGGATATGTTTTTGATAGGTATAACAATTGGCTTCTAGTTATAGTTACATATGTCAAGGGAATTGGAGTCCCTTAATAGATGGAACATATGTATTCAGTTACAAGGAAGCGTTCTTGGCACAACAAGGTTTGATAACTGGTATATTGTTATATTTATTTATGCATTGACAAGTTAAGTGACTATGGAAGTATGATGCAGGGGATTGCATGGAAAAGAGGCTACCATGAAATATTGAAGAAGGCTCAGGTTGAGTTTTCCCTTGGAAGAACTTGGAACCATGGGGATTGAGTCATGGTGTTTATTACCAGTCTTGTGCTATTGGTATTTTATAATTTGTTCAGCTTGATTTGCAGTTTTGATTGCGTCTAGTGTATGACTATAACACCTTAGTTTTGGTGTCATATCACTATCATTTTTCATGGTTTTCTTCTTGTTTTCTTTTGTTCTTGAATTTTATGTTTGAGGGTCTTGGGAAATGGTTTGGGAAAGTGGAATTTAATTGAGCTTAGGGAGAGCTGAATGAAACCAAACAGATAATGCGAGACATAGATGTAGCCTAGTGCACATATAAGGATATTGAAGGAAAGAGTATGACAACCAATGGGATTGGTTGAAACAATAGTCATGAGAAAGCTAGTAGGAAAGGTAAAGGAAATGTACTGAGATATCAAGTGCCTTGGCTATGATTGGGAACAATTGTTCTCAATGTTATGCATGTTGTGCACAGATAAAGGGAGTTATCTTAAACTAGACCTTACGATATCTGGTAAGTGTGTTGTAAATATGATTATGTTGATGTTTACATATGGATATATGTATGTATGTCATTGACTAAAAAACTCATTAGGATTGTTTTGTGCTAGTATTCACACACACAAAACACTAGGGTTATCATGGATCGTGATTGTCTCATGTGCATGTTTATATGTACATCTATATGTATGTATGTCATCATCTGATATGGTTGTCGGGGATCATTCTTGTGGCATAATGATTTATTATGTAGGTAAATTGCATGAAGGGTTTCCTAATATTATTAGGAATCAAGTGGGAAGAGTAAACCTAACAGATCTACAAGGTCAATATCATTTGGATCTAAATCTATATTATATTCTTGTACTCTTCCTATGTTTATGTTATGGATAGGTAATGCAAAGGGGTACATCAGCGAAATGAAAGCAGTGTACTCTATAGAATGCTATGACAAGCATGAATGGTGGAAAGAGAATAGAAGCAAGGTTGCTTGGTAGAGTCAGTATGCAGTCTACGGATGTGTAGTGCAATTGATGTGTACATGTTGTACATTTGTACCTGTGATGTTGTGTGTATGCAGTGTTGTGTATATATGGTGTTGTGTAGATGTTGTTTATGCAATGTTATGTATATACGGTCTTGCGTACTTTTTTTTTATGCAATGTTGTGTACGGATGGTGGTGTGAGCATGTTGGATATGTGGTGTTGTGTACATAAAGTGTTGTGCACATGATGATATGTGGTGATGTGTATAGAAGTGTTGTGCACATCTTGGGTGTGCGGTGTTGTGTACATATGGTGGTTTGTGCATGTTGTATATGTAGTGCTATGTACATATGGCATGGTGTACATGTTGTGCATATGGTGCTATGTACATGTGGTGTTGTGTGTATGATGGTACATATCGTGTTGTGTGCATGTGGTGTTGTGTACATGTTGTACATGGGGTGTTGTGTGGATATGGTGCTATGTACATGTCATGCATGTGATGTTGTGTACATGTCATGAATGTGGTGCTGTGTACACATTGTGCAGGTGGTGCTTTGTAAATGCGATGTAGCGTACACATTGTGTAGGTGGTATTGTGTACATGTTGTGCAAGTGGTGTTTTGTACAAGTGGTATTGTGTACATGTCGTATGTGTGGTACTATTATACATGCGATATTGTGTGCATGTCTTACATGTTGTGTTGTGCACATGTGGTATTGTGTGCATCTTATACATGTTGTTTTGTGTAAGTGTGGTATTGTGTTATGCATATTGTGTTATACATATTGTGTGGACGTGATATTGTGACATGTGTATTATTGTTTTGTACACCTCGTGTAGGTGTATGTGTTGTGATGTACACCAGATGTAGGTGTATGTCTCGTGTTGTATGCAGGGTGTACTTGTATCTATTATATGTTAGGTGTAGGTGCATATATTGTATGGTGTTCTATGTCGTGTGTGGTTGTATGTGTGTGATGCACACTATGTGTATGTGTACGTGGTTGAAGAGAAGGCATTGGGTATTTTTCATGTGTGGCAACTGATCATGTGTGCATATGGAAATGATAAAGGTAGAAGCTAAGGATTGATTAAAGGATAAGTATCAGTATTTTATTTTAGGTTTGATTATGAATGAGATCTATGATTATTGTTTGTGATTGTTACATGTTATCTATGATTTTGATTATGGTGGTTGTTTTTCGAGCTAAGTTGATGTGATATGGTTATACATGATAATTTTATCAAACAACTAGTTTGACTTGTTGTGAGGAAGTGAATAGAATTGCAAGAGTATCTTATTGGCAAACCATCATTAAGCCATGATTTGAATTTAATTCAATTTTTTTTACTCAAATGGAAATTATGTGCTTGGTATAATAAAACATGAAATTCCTATTTTGGTGGTTGAAACCAACTATAAGAATTACCAGCAACAAAAGGAATTGAAATAGGAAGTGGTGTATTGGTAAAGCATTCAGGAGCAGGGCCATTGTGGGACATTGGTATCCAATAGTTTCTGTTGATTTCCATGATCATGCTATGACTAGTATGATGGTTTTGAGGTAGGATTGTGCATTTCTCTTTAGACTTCCAATGCAAGGAAACCTTGCCAAGGGAGGGGTCACTCGAGGGATGGTGTAGTAGAGAAGGGGATGCCCATGGAACTTGGAAGGTGTATGACTGTGTTTAAACCTAATCCTCAGGATTGCGTGAATATAATGTAAATAGATAAATAAGTAATATGAACAGTCATCAGGAGATGAAGTGAATGAAGACCTACCTGATGGAATAATACACACGAGTCATTTTTTCCTTGAGGAGTTACTACCTAGCCTGACATGGTATCGAAGCCAGCTCCTTTTTTAGCTTTTGCCTTTTGTAACTCCCTATTTTGCTCCTCTACTCTCCATTCAAAAGCGTTGTCCATATCATACGATGCCCATATAAACATTGGTGTCAGTTGCCTAACATTTTCTCCCAAGCGTACCTGCACCATTGATTGCTATTTTTACGTTGTTCAATATGTGCCTTGAATGCTGCTGCCATTCTCCAAAACAAACCTAAACCTTATTACACAGCACAGTGAAAAAAACGTGGTGATATCTTGTGTAAATATACTGCGTTTGGCTCCCAATATGCTACTATGTTCCTCTGCGGCAACACCGGAAGAGTTCCTCTCCTCGTCATAGCTTCTGCATCAGGAAGCCCTTTCATAGCATAAACTATAGTTTTCATTTTTACGCACATCTATGTTACGTGCAGTGAGAAGCAGTCTCACTTTCTTCTCTTTATTCATATCCTTGGGCAAAAGCTTCCCAAGCTCATCTTGCCCCAAAACGTTATCAATGTAAATAAAGGTGGGCACCTTATCTAACATTTTGCCTAGTTCTAGCTGTCCATCTTCATTCTTTCTAATATCTGGAACCGTCTCACCATGTTCCATCGAATATTTTAAGATCAATCTCTTCAACTCTACTATCTTTGGAGTTGAATCGATATTTTCAAAGAGTTGAACTGTGGAATATTGATTAATTGAGGGAGACCGAACCTTCCTCGTGCCCTGGTTCGAATGATTAGAATCAGTTCCACTTCCTCTTGTTTCTGCAAAGAAAGTGTGGAAGACCGGAGCAGCCACAAGGATTTGGAAAAGTTGATTGCAGATATTTATCAGGAAGAAACATTTTGTTTTTTTAATCTCTTTTTCGTTCTGGCTCGAGTAGCTACGTGGAGGAGTAGTATTTCAATTTTGAGCCTTTATTTTACAATTATATGCTCCTTCCAGTTTTGGTTGATGAGGGCCTTACATCTTCATGTTGCAGTGGTCATAGTGCTTAGAAAATTCTTATAGCTTATGAAACATGTATCCGATTTTGTTTGCATGAATGTGTTGTTCTGCGTAATGCTCTTGGGTGTTCTCCAAAAGGCAGTGATGAATAAGTTTGTGGCTTTTGGATATTTTTTACATCATTTTAATACATGTGCGCCGGTAGCCATACTCTTTTCCCACACAACCTCACTGGTTGTGTGTGTTTTTTAGAAAATGTCGAATGCTACTGCAATAACCATATGGGTTTAGATTTTGTTAAAATAAAAAAATCAAAAGCACATTTTTTTACATCAAAAGCACATTTTGCCAGCAGAAGTATTCTTTTAAAATACAGTACACATATTTTTTTACCAGCTGAATTTTTTTTTAGAGTATGCATTCAATCATATCCATGGTGGGAATAGTTCTCACTGGCAAGAAGAACTATCCTGAATGGTCCCGGATGATAAAACACACCATCATTTTCAATGAGTTATGGAAATGAGTGTGTGTCAGAGACGAAGACACTGAACAAATACAACCTACCTCAGATAAAGAGCTCATCATTTGGGAAAACAAGAACATCAAAGCTTACGCATTAATCGCATCATCTGTAAATGAAGAGGTGAGTCACGATATTTCGTCATATTCAACTGCCTTTGAAGCCTTACAAAAGTTGAAAGAACTCTATGACTCACATTTTGTACTTGAAGTTGTTCAACTCATGATTAAACTCTTCACTCTTGAACAGCAAAATAATGATCCTCCTACTCTTGCATCTGAAGTAAAGTCTCTAATGCATGATATAAAATCCATTAAGGTTGAATTGGATATTCCTCTTATCACTTTTCTCAAGGCACTTTATCCTACTTACTCCAATTATCTTGAGTCATTGCAAGCAAATGGAAATCTCAAAGATATCACCTTTGACTCTCTTGTGAAAAAAATTGTTGAAAGAGAGAAAGCTTTTGGAAAGAAGACAACCCCTAAATATTTTGAAGAGGTTGTGTTCCTTGCTCACAAAGAAAAGTATCCTACTCAAGATTCTTCAAGAGGAAGAGGTGTTTGAAGAGGAAGAGGAAGATATTTGAGAGGCAGGGGGCGCAGACATTCTCAAGGAGAAAAGGAAAATTTGCACTGCATTCGTTGCAAAAGAAATAGATCACATGATGCCTCTACATGCAAGCTACCATGGGACAAAATTGACTAGAAAATAAACCAACACAAAGGTAAAACTGATGATACAGACAAGGGTAAAGCACCTAAATCCACTCATTATGTTGTGGCACAATGTAATATTGAAGTAAATGAAGATTTATTTAATGCTTCACTTGCTTCTTGGAAAAATGATTGGTTTCTTGATTCAGGAGCAACCTCCCACATGACTCATAGAAAATATTCTTTTGAAGAATTTACTAACAATGTTGATGGAATAGTATACTTTGCAAACCAATAAAAAATAAAGCCATCAGGGCTTAGCACAATTAAGCTTAAACTGCCTGGTCTTCTAGACTTTCTTTTGCATCATGTTCTATATCTCCCATAGCTCAAGAGAAACTTGTTGTCCTTGATCCACATCCGCTAGCGATGTCACTCGATTCATATGTTTGATGGCAAGCTTGAGGTGAGAAAAGCATCTGACCACTCACTTGTCATGAGGGGAATAGAAGAAGAAAGGCTTCTCAAGTTGCTAGGAACATGCAGAACATTTCTCATACAATTTTCATCATGAAGAAGGTACACTTCCATCAAGTTTATTATGGCATGCTATATTTGGACATTTGAACTATGACAGACTCCACTTGTTGAAGAAAAATGGTGTTGCTAGTTTGCCTACAATTCCCAGGAAACTTAAGCAATGTGATGCTTGCATCCTAGGAAAGCATAGCAAATAGTCTTCTCATGATTCAAATTCAAGAGCACATAGAAAAATTGAACTCATTCATTCAGATTTATGTGGTCCAATGCCCATTCCTTCTACAAATGGAAATAAATATATGATGACATTTATCGATGACTACACCAGAATGTGTTGGGTTTATTTATTGAAGAACAAATCTGATGCTTTCAAACATTCAAGAATTTTCATAAATGGATTGAAAATGATGCACAATATCATATTGGGTCTATTCACATTGATAATGGAAAAGAATACACATCAAATTAATTTGAAAACTATCTTTGCCAACATGGGATCAAACATCAAACAATTGTGCCTTATAATCCGCAATAGAATGGTGTAGCTGAAAGAATGAATAGGACAATCTTAAATATGGTACGATCCATGCTCTTCTTCAAAAATGTAAATAAATGTTTTGGGCTGATTTGTCTATGTGCTGCATAATAAAGAATAGAGTCCATCTAATGCTATTAAAACAGGACTCTTTGGATGTGGCATGACATTTTTTTCGTACAAATCTCAGGGTCTTTGTTTCCACTATTATGCCTTGATAAGGTACATAGACAAACTTGGTGCTAGAAGTCGTAAAGTGGTCTTCCTAGGGTATCAACCTCCAAAGCATATCGTCTCTATGGACGTTAAATGGATATTTTTGTATCAGAGATGTAATTTTTCTTGAATCATCCAAAACTGACAATGTTTGTGAGCGACAACTTGATCGCTTGGATAGATTCGCAAAAGCAAAATCATTTCAAGAATTTGATAATCAGATTCCACATCTTGAAGGGGGGATACTTATACTAGATCAACATGTGGAATCTTCTTCTGAAGAACACTCTCCCTTGCATGAAACTCCAACAAAGGATGATGCTTTAAGTGATGTAATTGATAGAATTGGGAGACTCAATATTGATTCAGTCCCAACTCAATCAACGGAGCAGGCTCGACCATCTAAGAAAGGTCCCCCAAAGTGGCTGACAAAGACACTTCAAAGTGTTCATCCTGATGAAGTTGGAAAGATAGGAACTAGAAATTCAAACCGGCAAAATGGAGGTGATGTAGATGACTCTAATTCACTGTTGATATGGATTCTTCTTATGATTTTGAATTGAACCTGTCTACAAATTTTCAACCAACTTCCTTCAAAGAAGCTACTTCTCATGATAAATGGAAAGAAGTGATGCAAAAGGAGTATAATGCCCTCATAAAGAACGACACTTGGAAGCTAGTTGATCCTCCATTAGGAACCAAACCAATTGGCTGCAAGTGGGTCTACAAGAACAAGTATAATGTTGATGGCTCACTTGACAAGCACAAAGATAGGCTTATAGTAAAAGGTTTCGAACAGAAGGAAGGGGTCAATTATGAGGAGACACTTTCCCCCATAGCAAAATGGGCTACCATCCATACACTCTTTGCCCTAGCAGCTTAGAAGGGTTGGAAAGTCAATCAAATGGATGTAAAAACTACTTTCTTGAATGGAGATCTCAAAGAGAATGTATTTATGTCCTAGCCTGAAGGATTTGCTGTGAAAGGACATGAACATAAAGTATGAAAATTGGTGAAGTCCCTGTATGGCCTCAAATAAGCACCGCGAGCCTGGTATGAAAAACTAACTGAGCATCTTCTGAAACTCAATTTCAAACATTATGATCTTGATGATGCAACTTTATTTGTCAATAAAGTTGGAAAAATTGTTGTATAGCTTGTGGTATATGTAGATGATATTTTGATGACAGGGAACAATGAAAGCTACATTGCATCCATAAAGAAGGAATTGGGGAGAAGTTTCGAAATGACTGATTTGGGCTATGTTCATTACTATATTGGCATTGAAGTAACCCAACATCCGAATTCCATATTTCTTTCTCAAAAGAAATACATTAGAGATCTGTTGAATAGGTTTGGCATGACAGAGTGCAATCCTCTTACTACTGCAATGGAATAAAACTTAACGCTCACATCTATTGAAGGAAAATAAATTGAGGATGCAACAAACTATAGACAACTTGTAGGAAGTCTCAACTACCTAACTACTACCAGAACAGACCTTTGTTTGATGTTGGAACCCTCTCCAGGTTTATGCAAAAGCCTTGTGAGGGACATTGGTCTATTGCAAAAAGAGTTCTAAGGTACTTGAAGGGAACTCAAGACTTTAGAATCAAGTATACATAGGTGGACGACTTCAGCTTGATTGGATACTATGATTTAGACATCGATGGAGACAAAGAAATTGGGGTATCTACTTCAGGATATGCTATGAGTCTTGGATCAGGAGCTGTCTCGTGGAGATCATGCAAACAATGTGTTCCAACAGATTCCACAATAGAAGTGGAATACATGGCAACAGCTGAAGCAACAAAAGAAATTGTGTGGCTCAGTAAAATTCTTGAATATTTGCATGTAAAACAAGTACAATCAACTCCACTCATGATTGGAAATACCTCTACAATAAAGTTGGCTAAGAACCCAAAGTTCCATGATCGAACAAAGCACATCAATACTAAATATCATCTGATTCGACATCATATTGAGGCCAAAACAATCCATCTCCATCATTGTTCCACTAATGAGCAAATTGCAGACATCTTCACCAAAGCATTTGGAAGAGAAAATCTTGAACGATTCAGAATGATGCTTGGACTCACCAACATCCTTCAGATTAAGGGGGGGAATGTTGACACCTAATCCTTAGGATTGGGTGAATATAATGTAAATAGATAAATAAGTAATATGAACAGTCATCAGGAGATGAAGTGAACAGTCTCTCCCTCATGTATATAATGTAGACCTACCTCATGGAATAATACACACGAATCATTTTTTCCTTGAGGAGTTACTGCATGGCCTGACAGAATGCATGGAAGGGGGTAACCAAATTTCCTAAGGGACTATGTAGAAAAATAATAGAAGGTTAGGGATAGATTTTTGCTTTGTCATTAGCCTTTCCAGATGGATTCAAATGCACATTGGGAGTGTGCTTTGGAACAATGAGTCAGTAAATGTTCATTGAGAGGACATGTGGCGCAAGCTTGTAGCACTTGACCTTAAATGTAACTTTCACTTCGGTAGTGTATGCTAGACTTCCTGGGAAGGAGGTGAATCCTAGTAATACTTTGAGGGTGGAGGTGTGAACCTCTCGATTCCCTTGTTGTTGATGTAGGAATCGTATCCTTTTTATTTTTTGGTTGGGAAAATGTGCATATGGGTATGTGTATATTATTGTAAATATTTTATCGAGCTTGATTTCTAAACCTCCATAGAAATTATGGTTATTTTGTGGTTGAACCAAATGTACATGAGTATATGTGGTTTTTATTGTAAATAGTGTAACGAGTTGTGTTATAAAGCTCCAGTAAATGGTATGTTTATCATGTTTTAGCAGTGGTCATTGTAAATATTGCAATGAGATAAGTTATAAGTCTCCATGGGTAGTACATTTTTTCTTTCAGGGCTCATACTGGTTGTAGGTGTCATTGAAAACTGAGGACAGTGTTGCCCTAAGGCAGGGGGCTCTGTAACAACCCTGATTAAAATCCATGTAAAAAATATATAAGAATAAGGTCATGGGACATGTATTCCAAGATGAATGTGGGGAAAAACATCTTAGCGAGTGTTCATTCAGTTTATTATGGCTAAAGGAAATTAGCAAAGGCAATGAAAAAGGCTTTGGAAGGGGAATAGACATTAATTGCAATTTATTTATGAAAATAATGGAAAACAAGATAAAAGGGAGGTGAAAGGTCATAGGTTGCATGTGAGGAGGAAAATGAAGGAAAAAAAAGGAAAATGAAGAAAATAGAGGCCTCATTAATAAAAAGACATATTAGGGTCAATTGGTAACCTTTTGTTAGTTTAACCTTTTGTCAGTTCAATGTTGGAGCTCCTTCTCTATTCTCTCTCTGTAATACTCTTAAACACTTAGAGTTTTCTTGGAGTACTCTTGGAGGAGTTTGGTATGCATTGGATTTGGAGCAAGAAGGCAAAGGAAAAGCAAAGATCAAGAAAGGAAGAGAAATATCAAGCGACTACAGGATGATTCTTTGTAGGTATCGAGTTGCATGTATGATTTCCTTCCTAGATTTGCATGCAAGTGTTGCATGTGTGTTCTTGGTTCTATTGTTATCACTCGCATGGGTTTTTCCAGGTGTGACAGTGTTTTTTTCCTAGCCTTTCGATTTCAAGATAGCCATGGTGTGACAAGTTCTCATGTTTTGGTTGGGTTGGATTGCCAGATGGATTTGAAACTGAGTGAGGTGCTCTCTGAAAGAAAGAATGCATGGCCTAGTAACCCATGAATCAATATGTGGGTTGCGGTAAAGTGAAATTTTTTGTTACCTTGGTGGGCCTAGGAATCCTTCACCATTGAATGATGGGATGTATGGTCAAGCCTATATGTGGGTTCTCTCCATCATGCCTAGGAATCCCAGGATGGGATATATGGTAAATCCTAAATCGTGGAGTCCCAATTAGGGCCTAGTGATCTGATATTGATTGCGATAAAGACCAAATACTAGAGTCCGAGTTAGGGCCTACTAATATAGTATGGCTTGTGGTAAAGACTACAGATTAGGATACAAGAAAATTCCTCACATTGTAGGTGGAGAAATCTGGTGTAATCCATGCTTGTTTATGGCCTAGTGATCTAGTGGGGATTACGGTAAAGCCTCATATTCTATGTTTATTTTTTATGGCCTAGTGATCTAGAGAGGATTGTAATAAAGGATACTTATATTGATGAGGGTGAGGTGGTTTAGCCTTGGGAAACCCTGGTTGATTTTGGTTATAAGTCCCACATTCATGCTTGGAATATCGAATGGGGGTGACTTGCTGAAGAAAAAAAATTTGGTTCATCCAATCAATGGTTGGGTGGTTTGTGGAAGTCCCAAACCGGGTTGGCTTTTGCATTCATTAATAAGATTTTATTATTCTTATTATTTCATGTGTAAATGTACTAGTGTACATGTGGATTCCATGGTTGTTGTATCATTACTACTTACGCTAGTTATATGCTCATTATGAGCATGTTTTGTGACAGTGATGATGTATGGATCTCGTCCTATTTTGATTCGTAAATGAATGAACAAATAATATATGAAAAAATAGATGATAATGTGGCTAATGTGATAAGTCATGAATGTTTCTTAGTGATTCTCACATAAGTATGAGACCTTCATTCTCAGATATGTGGCTATAACCTATAGAACGCATATTGGTGACATGTTTCATGAAATGTTTGTCATGACTAGTAAGGGTCCAATTAGGTCCTTGATCAACTTTGTCATCAAAAGCAATGTGTTCATGTCTTTTATGAGTTATTGAAGTTTCATGAGTTTCTGGGAAGTGACTAGGTCGTAGCCCTAGAAAATAGCCTTGAATCTCACGATCGATGGCATAACACTAGAAGAAAAAGGATACATTCACAGTCAAGAAGGCTCATGGGAGTGAATGGGGCTCTCAATTGCTTGGAGGGATTGGAAAAAATGTGACTCGGGCTCTAGGTCAGTGAAAATGTTGAGTTTCTTCAATGGTTGGACACCTGGAAGGGTGGGTTGCCACTTGAAGGTCCTATAGCATGTGTATAAGGTTAGTTTGGTTTTTTTTTGTCGATTCCACTTTGTTAACTGAATGTGGGAAGTTGAATCACATCATAGTAGCCTGTCATCACATGTTTACCCCTATGTACCAATTCGCTTCGGTAAATGTGGGAGGAGGGTGTTACACTATGATTGAGATA
Source organism: Pinus taeda (assembly GCA_000404065.3). Taxonomy (NCBI): domain Eukaryota; kingdom Viridiplantae; phylum Streptophyta; class Pinopsida; order Pinales; family Pinaceae; genus Pinus; species Pinus taeda. The sequence goes on from APFE030036321.1 coordinate 260,961, forward strand.
ATATTCTCCACCATGTTTTTTTTTAGTTATTCTAAAGTATATATATCATGGTAGGAAACATTAACAAAATGATAGGATGCATCATTTTAGGAGATGGAATCATAATAGCATATGATTAAAGAAAGAGCTAATGACATTACCAAAAGAATCTTGAAAGGTAGTCAAATTATAAGTCTATGGTATTCATCATTAGAAGTAAGTGGCTCTTGGAAACCTCATTGAAAGAATAAGTAGTACTTATGGGTAGAAGAAAGTCATATGGTATATAACTCATCCTACATCATTAGAAAGGATCATTTTCAAGATGAGGATAATCAAGATCCTCCATTGGAATATTCATTAGAAGGTTCGTCTCTTGGAAGAAGCAAGTGTCTCTCTAAAAGAATTCCACCTTGAAGGGATTAATTGTTTGAAATAATGATGGTATGATGACAAAGGTATGCAACATGTCGATATATTTGAAGTATTCCCAATCAAGGAAAGAAATCTATTGAAGGAAGTCTAGATTACCATGAGGAGAAAAAAGATATGTATGCGTATGTTTAATATTTTAAGTTATGTCATCATATAGTTGTAGATAGCATGGGATAATACTCTACCTCGTGAGTATGATCAAAGGAAAGGGATATATTTCATTAAAAGGACCCATGAAGGCAGGGTTCACATATTGATGTAATCAACATAATATGTCGTCATATGTAATATGAGGTGATTGACAAGGTTGAAAAAACTATGAATGGAAGTTCCTAGTGTTATACAAGAATAGTGTCCACACGAATGCTATTATTCCCACTAACATGGATGGCTATCTTAGAAACAAACAATCAAAATCTACTATTGATTCCTTTTATGAAAATAGATGAGAGGAGAACCAAGAGGACCAACCTGAGTCTTGTGCTCGATTCCCTCTCCTTCTTGATCGAGTTTTGTTGCTCGCTCTTTGTCTGCACAGCTTCAAAAGGACCTGTAGAATCAGAGCAACATACTACTATGCAAGAAAAAATGATCTAAATTCATAAACAATGCAGGATCAGATGTACATTAACCATATACAAGCATATAAACAAATACATCAGCATATGGAAGGAAACAAGAATAGCTTTATTCAGATAAAAAGTAGCAAGAGGATTAAAACCATGAGCAGCTCTGACCCAGCATCATCCTCCAGCTAAGAAGCCCTTCTTTCACCTCAAGCAAAGAAAAATCACCCAACACTGTGAATGTACACAAGAATATCGACAACACTTCTCTATAGATTACATAATTCCAGCCTTCGGATCTCTGTGATGAGGGATCCATATATAGATGATTACAGAGAGGTGAGTCATCTTTTGGGATCTTGATTAGTGTATTTTCTCTGATAGTTCCTGCTTCCACTTGGAGAATGAAGATCTCTTACTCATCCCTGGTCGAAAATGGAGTGGCAAGTGTTAGAGGGGAAGCTTCTGGAAGATTCCATGATCTTCCACCTTGCATTTTGGTCCATGCCATTTTTCCATTCCCGACCATCGCACCCTACAAAGGAGAAAAACAATATGCATCACACCCTGTACATTGGGAAGGTGATATGCATCGCACCCTCTGCATGGAGCTTTCAGTAAGGTCTAGTTTTGACCATTTATGAGTAGTTTTCAGTGGAGAACTTTTGGCAGATGATGTAATCAGTTGACCTTGTTCCTTTAGGCAGTGAAGCAACCCTTTTAGGGACTTAAGAGCCCTCATTTTATTGACATTTGTGATTGGGGTTGAAGTGCCAAAAATGTCTATAACAGTTTCCCCCTAAAGCATGAGGTCGTTAATAATTTTTGATGTCGAGTGAAATGCTTTACTATGAGGATCTGAAGCTTTTTTGAGCTGGGAGGCGACCTGTAATAAGATACAATATAATACATTATTTGACAACATTTTTTATGATCTAGCTGAGGTGGGCATTCCCATGCTCAACTTTATAAACTCATTTTCATGTACATAGGACAGACGGTCATCTGCGTGACAGACTGATGATATGGACACATCATCCTTTGATTTGGATGATCATTTGTTCGGCAATGATGTACACTGGATGTTTTTATATTCTTGAATATATCACAGCCAAGATGGATGAAACTAGATCCAGGGTCTTCAAACTCGGCCAATCTTCACTCGGAGTACAAGTCGATCCATGTGAAAAATGTTTTGGAGTCAAACACAGAAAGACATCGCCTGATTACCAACCAATGATGTAAGCTGTTAACAGGTGCAAGAGGAATCACCAATATTGAAAATGACCCTCAAGGTACTATAGTAAAATCTACATGGTGTGAAAAAGGGACTTGGCGTTGAACACCACGAAAAATATCTTGGTCTAAGGCCATTGATGTAAACCTGTCGCCGAAAGTGAGAAACTTGCCATTGAGGCATGCAAGCTTCAAAGTACTAAAAGGGTTGTTCCTAAGTCAACTTCTTGGATGATGATCTAATGTTGACAAGAAGCGACCCGTCGCAGGAGGGCCTTAATGAATCCCACATCAACGACACGGAATGAAGTAAATGATTTTGGAGGTGAAAACAAACTGACAATATGGGGGTTCACGGTGGCGGTCATGAAGGAATGAAGCATGAATGTATTGCAGCAGGTGAGACTCAGGTGAACTGTCTGAATGACTTCTCTTGAACATATTGGCGACACTGATGATGGATTGGTAGCATTAACCCCAGAGATGGATGGTGTGATGGACCAATGGTGAGGACCAGTGAACGGAACAACCCAACCCAGCATGGATGC
>APFE030036328.1:0-24839 GCA_000404065.3 Pinus taeda
GGAGTCACAATATAACCCAGCCGACCTAACAATAATAATATAAAGCCACAAAAATAACAATAGAGGGATTCTATGGGTAACAATAATAACAATATGGGGACAATAGGGGCACAACAATATTAATAAGGGATGCAACTACAATAGTAATGGGGTAATCACTAGTATTATAGGGACCCAACACATGCTATGAAAACATCCCTATATTTCCAGTTCTTATTGGGAAACATCCAAACTTGGCTGAACTAACATGCACCTAAACGAGAACATTGGAAACTGTGACCCAACAGAAGTGAAGAAAGATATTCAAGCATTTACACTTCTTGGGAGAACCCAATCCTCCCATAAGAGTAAGACGACCTCTTCTCTCTATAAGGAAGGAGCACATGAGCTGCTCAGGCCTTGGCACCATGACCTCACTCCAAGTACCCTTCACCAAATCAAATGCAATGATATTATAAGGTCTAGCAGATGTGAGGAAATAGATAACTCCATTACAGTAGACTAGGTCATTGGGTGTTCGCACAACCAACCTCACATCATATTCATAGGGGACTTCTCCAATCACATGCCATGAATCAGCGCATGAATCATAAATTTCTATTGTGGGTTCATAGCTGTTACCATTTTGAGAAGACCCGCCAGCTACAATGACCTGAAAGCTGCCGTCACAACCATATTTGTCAGTAGGGCCAAATTTTCTCTCAATTCCAAAAATTCACGGATTCAAACGAGGACGGTGCAACGCAGGTAACAACCTCCATTTCTTTGCTATTGGATTACAGACTGCAAGATGGTGTGATCTAGTGGACCTCCCCTTGATAAGAAGATGCTGACCAATTGCTGCCACAGGAAAACGAATGTACGGGGGAAGAAAAAAAAGGAATTTGTCGTCAAAGCTTCCAGCTGGTCAAGCGGTGTGCACAATTTTATGAAATGATGCGTCGAAGCAGGAAACATCGAAGCCTGCTACACTATGGGCATGGTAAGCACGCTGATTCTTTACCCCCTTTTAGCTTTATTACTTCCATCCATTTTCACCGATAAAGCAAACTTACTCTGTCAAAGCCATAGCCAGCAACAAAATAAATGAATAAAAGTCCACATAGTAGCCCATGAGATTACTTTCTTTAAACGTTTACGATTCCAGAGAGCCGCCTTAATTTAATCCCCCTTCATGTGCAGATCTGATTCTACTGTCTTGAAAACCGAGGCAGCAGAGCATCATTGATGGCCAAGGCTGCCATTTCATCACACGCCACATCCCTATACTCCCTAGCCATCATTTAATTCAACGACAGCAGAGGCACAAAGAAAGACAAGGATCTCAAAGCCGGGGTAGCCTTCTGCGCCAGGTCAGCATTTCTTGGCCACATGGACACCTTGCGAGAGCTCGGCCACTGCCTGCAGGACTGTTACGACGTTACCAAGAACATAGCTGAAGGAAGGCGCTTTCTCGTCTAGGCTAACGCCTGGGAGCTCGCCTCAATCTTGCCCACCCATTACTTCAGAACACATCAAGATACATGGCTTTAGCCTTTTGAACCATGGTTCAAGAGCCTAAATGGCAGCAACAGATGGCAAAATCATGTCGTCGGAAGTCAGGCTTTTGTTCAAGCGGCAGCATGCACTCTCCTGAGCGATTTTGAGTGTAATGTCCCAGTGCTAGAACTGCATCCTACGAATAAGTTTCTGGTTGACTGGTTCAAACTCCCGCTGCCAGGTTTCGACCTTCGGCTGTGTTCTCACCGATTCTGCGGGAGGCCGGAGACTAGAATATGTTAGAGCCTAAATCTACCTTAGGCTAAGAAAGGTAGGATCCAGGGCCAACATCAAACCACGCTTAACCTAGTAGCTAGCCCTACCAGGTCGAGAGAGGGCTCTCTCCTGGTCAATCTCAGTAAAAATATGATCAATAAGGGCTTGAGATGACTGATAGAAATTATGATCTTAGGCTAGGTATGTGTGTAAATGAGTTTGATTGAATAAAATGATGTTTTTGTTGGTTCCAATGGAAAGGCAAATTTTGGGTACGGGGAATGAGGCTCAATTTCGCAGGGATCTCAATGGGGCAAGGTAGGCATCTGGTTTGGCACATCAAATTGAATGAGATGGAGAGATTAGACAGGTGAGGAGCTAAAGAGGGCAAGAGAAACCATGGATCCTCTTCAAACAGCTAAAAACATCAACAAACTAAAGCAAACCCCAAGTAGAGCACTACAATTTCAATGGATTCTACCCTTTCCCTTGTTTGTTTTAGTTAAGAAGAAGCAAGATAGATAATGGCATACATAACACATAAGTAAATTCACAATTACAGAAGAAAGCACTATACCAAAACAAAATGCCACATGAATCCCAAAGAGTGCTGCAAACCCTGGTCTCAATTCCTTAGCCAAAATGCTGAGATGAGTATACAATAAAGCTCCTTGCTTTCTCAAAAGTCCAACCCTGCTAATGACTGAAAATCACAAGATATAGACAAACCATAGCTCATCCTAGCCTCTAGGGATCGAACTCACATGTTTAGGAGTTGTTCCAACTAATTCTAAACTGAGAACTAGAAATTAGGCAGTGGAACAACATGCCTCTAAAAGCAAGGGAATTAATTCATTCAGTTTCAAACAACTTTTTGATAGATGAATCTACCTCCATAAGTGAAAATTTAACATATTTACATCATGATCCATCCATTTGCACGAAATTACATCACAAGTTTGACATTAATAAGGAGAAAAAGTCAAACTGTCAAAGCTAGGCGAAAAACAAAGAATTCTTGGTCAAACTGAGCAAAATTTACCCAATGCACCGCGCTGATTTATCTATGCGTAGTGCCTGTTTGGACCCTCTTTTGGAGGCCTTCCCGGTGTCCACATTTGCTCCACGTGTTAGTGTTGGAAACATATGTCTGTCTACTTTCCAACCCAAGTGGAATTTTTGAATTTGGCCTCCATTTTCCCCTCCAAAACTGAATGCTCCCAACACTGCTTCTTGTGTGTCAAAATAGGGGCAGTAAGGTCATTTGTTGAGTGTTTTTGACCTTTTTGAGTGCTCAAAACCTATCAAAATTTCTTGGCCATTGGTAGGAAAGCATATTGTTCCGTGAAAAATCCAAAAATGCTGAGTTTTTTTCATTTGGAGACTCCTGTCAAAAGCGAGCGCTAGGTGGCGCAACACATAGGGCAGAATTTTTTTTTTTTGTGCCAAAAATTCCAAAAATGCAAAAAGTGCCCCAAATTTTTTGAAATTTGGGTTGAGTCTTCTCCATCAAGCATTGTGTTGGGCCAAGGAAGCCTCACCCAATATCTGAATTCTATCATGCTCCTTTCGCCTCCTCGATGCCCTCTTCAATTTTTCCTTTAAGCTCTTGATTCTCGCCTTGTAGACTTTGTTTCTCGCCATGTAATGATAAGCCATATGCCTCAACAATGTATTCTCCCTATTGGACTTCTCCAATAATTTTTCTAAGTGGATATTAACTCTTTCAAGCCATGATTCTCGATCGGCATTGGTTTCTTACTTAAGTGAAGTGAGCTCCACCTTCCTCCTTTTGGCAGCTTGGCGGTTTTCCCGTATGTTTTGCAATTCCATAATCACTTGCTGATCCTCAAGCTGTTTGTTTCGTTGCTCCAGGTACTTTATTATCCACTTGGCCCTTTCCAAGTTGAGGGACAAAGCATGGATGTATGCCTGTTGCTCCTGGATGACCTCTTTGAGTTTTGAGCTTTGTGGGCCCAAATCAGTATCATCTTCCTCAATGAGAATGAAATCAATCTCCTGCTCACCTGAAGGCCCCTCATCCTGTAATGGCCTCTTGCATTTGTCCTAAACCTGTTGTGCTGATGAAGGAAGCGAGACCCCTTCCACCCCTGGTGGAGATAATACTCGCTTTGTTGCTGCGAACAACCGTCTAGTTCCCTTCTGGTAGGTGACAAACACTGGCATACTAGCGGTCTGTGTCTCATGACCCTCATGTTGATATGAAGGTTCACCTGTCTCATGCAAAATCTCTGGAGGTCCCTGAGGAGCTATGAAAAACTCATGAGAAATGAAGTCATCCCAAGTGATTCCCTGCAAACCGAGTTGATGTATGACTACAATTTTAATGAGAGCAAAATGATTTATACTGTTGAATTGCTGTTGAGGAGTCTTGTGTTGTACTAAAATAGTCATCTTCTCAATATTTCGACACATGAAGTAGGGGATATTCATCATTCTCACCCTGGTAAAATGCATCAATAGTCTGATATGGTAGGCATATAGGCGGGAAAACCGGCCCTCATAGCTGAAATACTTCATTATCAGTTTCATCAAAGGAGCATAAGAATCTTTCAGGTACCGAAAAGGAAAAAATTTGCTGAGTTGTCTCAAATAACCGAGCTTGATGTATGGTTCATAATGTTGCCTGTAAATTCGCTACCTTTTGTTCCATTGCTCTCCAATATTAGGAATACTAGTTGCTAGAGAAATAGATTATGGTGTTAAAGTGAATGTTACACCAGCTAGAGTGGCTTGACCATCATGTAAATGAAGCACAAACAAACGGGCCAACTCATGGTGAAACTGGACTCTAGCAACCATCTCACAGAACTCATAGCAGGACTGGTGTTGGAAACATGTGATGGCGAAAGGGCAGGCTTGTAGCTCAGCAAGGGTAGTAGGTTCCTCTCGTATGTGTTTGCCACCCCTATGAGACCTCCTTGGTGCATGTACCTCTGTAGGAGAGTCACTGTGTGTCTCCTCTTCATGATCATATGAAGGATCAGACTCCATCTCTGATAGTAAGTGAGCTTTCTTGATTAAGAGTAGGAAATTTATGGTGTTTTTTGATTTTCTGCCACCAAGGGAAAAGTATATGAGGGACTGTGGAGGGAGGAAAAAATGAGGGTTTTGGGACTGTTAGGACAGGGTGTTGTTAGGGAAACAGGGGATTAGGGGAAGATATGTAAGTTTTAGGGATAGCAATTAGAGTTTGGGGATTTGTAGTTAGGATTTTGGAAATGGGAATTGGGGTTAGGGGTAGATGATTTTTGGGAATATGGGAGTTAGGGAATGGGGAAATAAACTGGGAAAATGAGTGAGGGAGTGGAAAAATGAAGAAGTGGAAGAATAAATTTGGCAGCAAAATGATAAGTTTCAAACCCTAAGAAGTAGTTTCTTGAGAGATGCAAGGAATTAGGGTTTGATTTTTCTTTACACAAGCACCATAAACTTTATGAAAAACTCCTTTACTAGCAATGAAGAGATCGTGGCTTACTTGCGCAATGGAAATCTTGAACGATTTTGGCAATTTGAGGGAGTTGTTGAAGGAATTGGGCTTAGCAGCTCTATGTGCCACGCCTCAAATCCAACACGCCGCGCCTCCTGAGTGCGTCGTGCCAGTTCAATTTTACACTGAGAATCGCGGCCCTATGCGCCGCGTCGCTTGTGTGCGTCGCACCATTCACCAAGTGCGTCGCGCCTCTGAATTCGGGTAGTTTCTCTCCAATTTCACTTGCTTTGTTCAAACACAGCCTTCCTTTGCTCTCACTTTGTTCTTTGAATGCAAATGAGCTTTTGAATTGAGAAGAATGATTTATACCCAAGAGCTTTTTAATTTTTGTTTTATAAAACCCACTTTAGTAATGTTTGCAATGTGACTTTATCTTCAACTCTGTTTTTTGAGCTTTTCACTTTATTTGATGAACTGAATGACTTGTTTTTTGTTTGCTTTACAGGGGATTGGAGCTACTGAAGTTTGTGAAAGTGACCAGTGTTGCTGGTGAAGTGATTTACATATGAAAGAAATGAAATTACATCAATTTATACAATAAAACCTGAAATACTATGTTTTTGTTTTGAGGAAAAATACATCTCTGAGCAATTTGTTTTTATGAAATTTATTGGTACTGGAACCTCCTCATGTGCCTTCTGACTATTATTGGACATTTTGAAAACCTATTTGATGAAACCCTAGATCTAATGACAATGAAACCCTAGAAAAGACTTTTGCAAATTTTAAAGACAAAAAGTGACTGCAAATGATCTTGATGAGTAAAAATGGGCCAGCAGGTAAAGGACATGAGGGAAAATGTAGAAGAAGCCACTACCGTCAGATGATCCATGCTCCTAATGGAATGCATCTGACTGAGCAAGACACCTAAGATGCAATGCAACAAGAGGATTTGATCTCTGACGGAGGGATGAAGATACCGACACTAATAGGAGACACGAGTTCCGATGGTGCTCAGTTTGCAGGGCAATTAATTAGTTCCCGGGCATGCCAGGCTTTAGATTGGAAAATCCGTCACAAGCACAACTGCACTCCCATTGAGGATTGGTTGGAACAGGAGGACAATGACGAGGAAATGGGAGAGGACGAGGAAGACATCGTGATTAGTTAAGTAGTTTCAGATCCTTTTGGTAGGTTTTGTTTTTTGATGAAGGATCAAGCTTTTATGTAATAGCATGTACCTACCTGCACTTGCATGGTATATGTGTGTTTTTCTCTAAATAAGTCGTTTTAGAAAGTCATAAAGCTTGGGGGAGGATGGCGATTCTCAGAGAATTTTTGAGGAGTTTACTTCCTTTGGGATAGACTTTGCTGCCAGGAAGTAGAGTAGAGCTATGTAGTTCCTGATTTTTCAAGCCTTCCTCTTGGCTTGTTCATGTACAGTGTTCTAAAAACAAAAATGCTAAATTGTAAAATATTAGAGCCTCTCTGAGCTCCTCTTTTGGATATGGTGTGTTTTTATGTTTGCTGTAATTTCAATCCAATCCATTTGCTAGAATTTTGGGCTTGGCTTTAGTATGGAATGCAGGCATTTGTGGAAATATTAGAGGGGATGTGACATAATTTAAATGATAAGATTGATTGAAAAGTGTAGTGTAATCATTGCTGGTTAGATTTGCTTTATATTTTTGATGTGCTTTATATTTTTTGCTTTTCTGGTTTTTATGTAGCACTTTATTATTATTATTCTATAGTAATTTTGTAGTATCTATTCTTAAAACTGTGAGTAGTGGAAATTTTGTAGATAACTTTTCAAGCAATAATTGTAATAAGTGGATTCAAACTTATTGGATTTTAGGATGGTTGGTTGTGAGTTTTAATTTTTTGTTTTGGGTTAGCTTATGTGCCTATGCATTTCAAAAATGTATGTAATGCATCTATTTTATGGTATAGTTACTTAAATTTAAATCTAAATCCATCTAAATCCCTTCAAATGGCATATAATTTTATTTAAAAAATTATTAAGTATTAGATTAATTTTTTAATTATGATTTTTAATAAAATACCTAAGTTAAAAGTAAATAGTTACTTATATTTGAAATTTTGAAAATTATAATTTTGAATTACTATGGCCTTTTATATAATTATTGGAAAAAAACAAATTCATAACCAATATATCTTTATTTCTATTCACCATGACCACAAATATAGTATATTTCCTAATCTCAATGATTCTTGACAAGTTTTTGTTAAAAGAGTCTTTATGACAATCCTCTTTGATGTATGAATATTGAAAAACAACTTTTCTTGAATTGCAATGTATATTTAAATTCGTCAACAACTTTTCCTGAATTGCATTATAGAGTTTATGGTTTGATAAGAGGTTGGGCTCCAGCTGTGAGCAAAACGTTTCAAATCCGAGAACTTCTGAACTGAACCACGAGAAGTCTCCTCCTCCTTAACAATATCCCCCGCATTCTGCAAATTATTATCCGAGGCGTCGACTTGAACTGCTGAACTGAACCACGAGAAGTCTCCTCCTCCTTAACAATATCACCCGCACTCTGTAGATTATTATCCGAGGCGACGAATCTAGAATCCAGAAAATCCACTATATATTCAACTTTTAGCTTGCAAAGTTTCTTGAACCACCCCATCCGCTTAAATTTTAAATTCAAATGTCTAATTTTTCATATTTTAATTTCAAAATCTTCATGCATTTATCTCACATCTCCCCGCTTTACATGTTCGTTGACTTGCCCATTTGTAAAGGAACTGTGCAAACCTCACACTCTAAAACTCAAAAGTGCAAGAACTAATATATGCATCTTTATAAAATATGCAATTGTGCTTGCAACCTTTGACTGCCCAAATTAATTTAGGAAGGGAGATAAGGTTTCACAAAGACTATGCATAAAGATTTCTCAGGTACTCTGAGTGTGATGTTGTTACTTCAACTTATCTCCATTATGACATTATTGATAATGAGGAAGATGAGGAGAAAGTTATCCAGAGCTGCTATGATAAAGACAATGACAAAGTAAACAACAACACTTGTGAGGCACATGGAAATAGGGTAGCAATTAAAACCATGATGAGGCCGAAACCCTTACCAAAGAGATTGAAGAAGAATCCCAAGTTCTCAAAGAGGTCTTCAAGATCAAAGATACTTGCAAAGCGAGAAATACTACCCCATCTGGGTTTTCATATCACAAACTTGATTCAATGTAGATGTGACCTCCAAATTTAATTAGAAAGTCAGTTTGACAACATCAAGAATTACAATGAAACTAGGGAGATCCAAAACTTTCTCAAATCAACCATGTCATTTGTTTGGACAAATGACAACACATCAAAACATGAAAGGATTTTTATGCTCTGCTTCTTTACATTTTGACGTGGCATACTCTCAGGCTAGGCACATAGGACTAAGGCTTCAAATCAACAAAAATGGGAGAGAAAGGAATCTCAAAGAAAAAACCTAGTTTTTTCATCTCAATCTTGAAAGCTCCTCAAATGTGAGAGTTCTAGCCAATATATAATTAATTTTCCAATAGGTCTAGATCTACTAGAAACAATACAATGCAAATTAGGCCACCACACAGACTAGTCACTTCCTCCTCACAAAGTTTTTCACACTTATGGGGCTTTACTTCCTCTTCATCAGAGATTTTCATACCTCATGGAGTTACCTCTTGACTACCTTACCTTTCAATATATATGGTGTCATTATATCGCGTTATTCATCCACTAACGATGATGTTGTTACATTGGCCTACCATGAAATAGTTCAGGGCCCTATTTAAGCAAGTCTTATAATTCGATTACTTGAACTATAAGTTTCTTCTTGGTTTCAAAGGCATCACTATTCCATTAGCTACCAAGGTCATGCGCTAATATCCACTTCATAATTTACATCTATTGCAGGAAAATTTTTAAAAATAGAAATACATTCCAAATTTAAAAATAAAAATAGATTCAACAAACTACAAATCATTTTCTATTCATTGATATCCTTCCTAAAGCTTCCTTTTGTTGCTTTGAAATTCAATTTAAGATATGCATCATTTGAGGAATTTGATTTATGTTGTACAAAGGCATAAAATATTGTTTAAAAACATTTCTCTATATTACAAATATATCCTAAAAAGAGATATATAGTTCACTGCAACAAGCTCCGTCCAACATAGCTAGCAGGTACATAATTTTTGCCTCATTAAGATTTTGAAAAAGGAATGTGGATCAATAATATTTTTCAAAATAGAGAAAAACTATCAGTTGCATAATATCATAGTACCTAAAAAGCAAGGAATTCTCTTTCAACAATGGATTATCCATAAATTTATAATCCACAAATCCATCTTCAACTTCGCTTTTACATCCTAGTTTTCTTAAATTGTCTCAATATCCCTTGCAACCTAAAGATATTGGAGGTCTCCCAAGGCCAACACTGGTATTTATATGACACGATATACTCATTCTATGGCCCTGACAATCCCTGTCAGTGTGTCTTTGAGTATTTCTTGTCAAAATCGACAGTATTTGTCTATTTCTTGCTTGCCACAAGGACTGTTATCCTCTCTCGAGTTACTCTGGTGAGCTAATAGCCTTATTTTATGGGCTTGTTCTTATGTATATTATTTTTCATTATCAAGATCATTATATTTAGCGTTCTTAGTCTTTCTCATAAATTAATATCTACATGTATTACAAAAAAAATCTCAGTGATGATCACTAAGTCATAAATGATAACAAATAAAACTAATGGATTCAAGATAAAACAACATTACTTTAGAAACAAAATAGAATACGTATTATGCATTTCAACATAAATATATATTTAGAAAGTGATAAAAAATACATTACTCCCATCATCATCCATGCAATCAAAGATCTTTATTTCCATGCACATATAAGCAACATGTAGTCACAAGAAGCTTAGAATTAGGGTATCAATATATCAAATTATTCCAAATAAAAAAAGGGTTCTTCCTCATTAGAATATGGAATATGTATCAAATTCTTCCCAAAAAAAAAAACAAAGCGTTCTTCCTTTTATATTCAACTTAGGTGTCTTCCTCAATGTTCTTGAAGGTAATTACATGATATCGAAAAAATAAATTATATGATATCGAAAAATACCTGGAGACTATAGGGTTTGTTCCATGACCAATTGGCATCTCACTTTTAGTCACATTGAGAAAGAGAGAATACTAAAGGCATACTTGAAGACGTTGGTTGAGGGTGACGGGAGTCCATTTTCATGATCTGGAGTTGCAGATGAAGTAGAATGTGGCAAGGTACCTGGACCATGCAAAATGACGCATATGGACAAAAACATATTTTCAATAACAAAATTCCCTTCTAGTAGAGCATAGCACATAATTCAATAACTTTGAAACATTACCATTCCTGCAATTTCCGCCGCAACGAGCTTAACAACAATCTTCACCCATTCATCTTCAACTTATTTCCAGCCACTGTAGTATACCACATAGAAGCAATATGCATGTTTAAGCCTTTTAGTAGGTACGTAGGTAGGTTCAATGCAACGTAAATGAACAAGAACGAAATCCATAAAAGCTTCTTATTTTACTTGTGTTAAGATAAGTTCCCATAATGCAATATAAAAGAAATTGTCATTGTGATTAAATACTACATTTCTGCATAACCAAACGTTGGAATTCAGAATTAGATTATACATGCTTCCAATATTGAACCAATTCTCATATGGAAATCTTCCGTGAACAAAATTGTGAGGAATATTTGTTTCAAGTGAGTGAAGCAGCACAACTTTTGCAACGAAAAGCAATCAATGGTATTCCAAACAGTCACGATGAAATTCAAATCACTGGCATTTTCTCTTATTTTGGTGAAAGTTGAAACATTAGATAACTATATTTACCAACTAGAAGATGTGATAATTCTTAGGTACCTGTGGTAATCATGATAGTCAAATTCATAATCCACTATCTGTGTAGATCAGAGAATAATGTGAAAAATAAGGAATGAATTAATGAACATGAAAGTCGAGAAAGAGGATCCTAATCCCATTGCAATTCTCAGCCATGACGCTGATCATAAATCCATGACATAATTTAGAAATTGATAAGGATAATAATTGTTAAATATAGACATATAAAACACCTCAAATTTGTATTCATACATCATCATTACTGAGGAAAGAAGAGAGATAGAGAGGCTTTAAACCCCACATATGAGATATGGTTCCAGTCTCATGAATTTCAAAAGGTTTCTTGGCAAAGTGGTGGCAAGTAAAATCATGAAAACCCATAAAGTAATTATGGATAATATGTTTCAGATATTTTGCAGTCATTCTAGGAAGTGGGTTTCAATTGAAATCAGCTCATAACTCCATCCTTAAGCTACCTGCTAACCAATTACAGATAATGGGGTTGCAGAATTCCTCAGTAATCAGCTACAAAAGGCTCCCAATAATAAAAATCAGTGATTTTAACCTTAAAAGTTCAAATAATATTTTGAATTTACATGAAAAAATAGGGATTGAATGCTTACCTTGAGTCGAGATATCGTGGTCCCATAATTTTTATACAACTCTCTGCTCAAGTCTGGGACTATGCTCTTTTAAGGTTATGAAAGAAGAAATATAATCACTAACATCTAGGATTAAATTTAACCCGATCCTTTCCCTTAAGGGGGCATTATAACATCTATATAGAAAGTCCTATAAACATTATTATATTTCCACCCTCTATTATCTTCCCCGGTTTCCACCTCCTATCCCGGGTTTCCACCACCTAATTATTTATTTGAGGGTTTGACTCTGAAGCATAGTTAATTTTAAATATTTGAAAATTGAAATTTATTAAAGCTTTTGCAAACTATAAATTAATTATAAAAGTCTATTTTATTGGAAATTTCAATTGTTTTTCGATTTACATATGAAATGTGAGTCAGTGTTTTAAAAAACTACCTAATCGAATCGGAAACGACCGAGTTGACTTAGTCGGACCTCTACTCGGGCTAACTTGGTACAAAAAATGGACCAAACGCCGGTCTATTACCGAACCGACCGAGCTGGTCACCGACTTGGCCGTTTCGGTAATGAACCGGCTAACTTGTCTAAACCCCTCTTAACCAGATCGAGCTAATTTGTGGCGGAAAAAGGTGGGAAAAGCAAACTCCAAATCAATTTTTTGGAGGTTTTAGGGTTTTTTTCCTCCATCTAACCTCTTCCAAGCCTATAAAATTTAACCAAGCCGCCCCCCCCCCCCCTTCTGCCTCACAGAGATTTCATTGCATTTGTGTGAGAATTTGTGAGGAGTTGGAGTTGGTGTTTGGAACAGTAGTGAGGAGTCTCTTGGGTGTGAGAATTTGTGAGGAGTTGGTGTTTGGAACAGTAGTGAGGAGTCTCTTGGGAAATCATTAGAGTAGCAATGAGGAGCTTCTTGGGAAGTCATTGGAGCAGCGTTGAAGAGTTGGTTTGTTGGATAAAAATTGAGGAGGCTAGACCCTAGAGGTATTTGGAGATCTTAATGAGAAGGAGGAGCCATTGGTTTTCCCGTCTCACTCTGATTCAGAATCTGAGCGAGATGATGTTGGCTTCTCTAGCAGTTGTGACTAGTGACTAGTGACATTTTGTTGTAGAGGCCATTTAAAGCCTCCTTGGTTATGTGTTTTTCTTTTGATATCTATATATTACATGTATTGGAAAATGCACTGGGTAAGATTTTGATATAATAGATATAGTCATGAGCATACTTTGACCATATGTTGTTTCTCTATATTCTAATGCTTTAAATTTGGAAACATGAATGAAAATATTCACAATTATGTTTTTTTATTAAAAAAAAGATAATGTTTTTTTTACAAATATCAAGTCATTCAAATCAACTAAGCCGAGTCGATAATGTGTCGGAGTTAGAGTTGAAATTGACCCTCCGCTGGTTCAGAGTTAAAGTTAGAGTTTTAAAACTATGATGTGATATTTGAAATAGTAAAAAAATACATTTAGTTGTCCACTCCTTACTACTTCTTAGCGGCACACTTCATAAGAAGTAAGGTTCACACTTCACATCAAATAAGTAAAGTCTTGCAATCCTGAACCTATTGAATTACTGGATCTTCCCGTGAGAAACCCGATTCTAGAAAAGGTTAGGAAGTACCAAGATCTTGTAATAACGCTGGGTATGGGCCTATGCCATAAAAAACATCTCTAAGCTTTGGGATGATATAGACTTATGCTTAGAATATGACTAAGTAGTTTCATTGGGAATACTATTACTTGTGGAAGTAGTCACCCAGTGGAAGGAGTAAAGGGAAGGAAGACTCATCCCATTTCAAGCCTTATCCAATATAGGAAATAACTATTGGGTACATGGAAAATTTTAGGGGCTAATATTCATAGGTAGGCTAACTTTTCATGTTTTTCCCAAAAAAGTCGTCAATTCCCATTTTTTCTAAAAATGATTCACTTACATTACATTTTATAGTATAAAATTTTATTACCTTAAAAAACACCAAAATTTTATATAAACTTGAAAAATTCATTAGAAATCTATATATTTTTACAAAAATATTGTCAAATATCTTACAATTTACATGTTAGGGACAAGTAAAATTTACTAAGTTTATAAAATTTAAAATAAACTTTTATCCTTATTTTCCTTAACTGACCTTAGTAATTTGACATATTTGCAAATTTGTTTCAATTTAGTGTTTTTTCCTAACCGGAAAACCTCCCCACTAGCAAGCGAGCCTAAACCACCCAACCCTCAAGCGATACCGCCATCCGGCTCCAACCCTGCCAGCAAGCTCCAGTTCGTGTCCGAAACCCAATCCGCATATCTTGAAAGCCTCATCGATAGCGTTGCTACCTCTTGAATGACCATGTTTATCTCAGTTCATCTGATGCAAAAATCCCATTGCAGCAATTGCCCATGGCCCTTGAGACCATAACAGTGGAGGTCATGGAGCTGACCTTGAATTGTATCTAGAAATTTTTTATCATATATTTTTAACTTCGAGGTGAGGTAGATAACAAATACAGGTGAATCCATATTCAGTCAAATTGATGGAATTGGTTCGCCGTGTTGAAACCCTACTTTCTGATGTGACATTCATTTCTTTCACTATGATTTCTTTCCTCAGATCGTGACAACGTCCTATAATTGGCAGCTGGAAGAGAGAGGTTTATAGGTGGTAGAAGCGCTGGTAGACAAAGCTTGACAGTTGGTAGGAACATGTGACAAATTGCCAGTAGCTTTCCACAGACGATGAAAACTTCCTTAAAAAAGGCCTTCGGTAATTATTCTTTTTAAAAAAATTTCCTGAGTATATAAAGTTTTTTAAGATGGACTTTTTTTATTTGTTTATTTTAAACATCCATTATGTCATGGAATTGAAACTGGGCGGAGAAGATTCTATTTCTACCTCCCAACAACTAAAGACAAGCCCAACTGACAATGTTTAAAGATGGTTATTTTTCTCTTATTAATTTTAGTTAAAAACATTAAAATATATTTTCTAATTTCAAAAATGAATATCCTAACTTCCTAACTTTCTATTTAATAAATATAAAGATATGATTATTTTTCATATACCATAACATTGACATAATGGAAGATCAATACTGACAGAATTGTAGTTACAATATACATTTTCGTTATGGTTATGTACAATGTACTGAATGTTATATGCTCTTCAAAATAAATTGTTATGTATGGAATAATGGTTGATCAATATTGACAGAATTGTAGTTACAATGTAAATTATGGTTATGGTTATGTATAATGTACGGAATGTTATATGCTTTTCAAAATAAATTGTTGTGTATGGAATGTTATAAGCTTTTGGAAAGGGGTAATATAACAAGGTCACATTTTATTAAATCTGCATAATTTTGATAAAATTTGTTAAATTTTTTTTGTGAAATTTTAGTCACAATGGTCAAGTTTTATGATTTGGGGTTTTTTTAGGGGACCGAAATGTTTTTGATAGTACTGAATTTTTTACGAAACCGAAATATTTTTGATAGTATTGAATCTATTTCCACAATAAAAAATGATTCAAACACTATTTTGATGTCAACAGTATGTATTCTTGTCGATAGAGAGTACGAAAGCAGATTTCCATAAACAATAAATTTTGATGTCAACAGTATGTATTCTTGTCGATAGAGAGTACGAAAGCAGTCATGTAACTAGAAAGTTAGCCGCAATTGCCACGACGTTAAATATGTGACACCGTGTTTCTTTCATTAATCACTTGTATTAAAGCAATAATCCCTATCTGATTTATATTAACAGAGCTCTAGGTAGTTTTGTTCTTTTATCTTCGAGTTTGCCATGTATATATCACATCTCTAATTCACTTGGATTTTGATTTTTTTTTGTTTCATTCTAATAAATAATTAGAAGGTTTATTAGCAAGATTGTTTTAGCATAGTAAAGTATATAGAATTGGATTTGGAGTATATCTTAAAATTGTTTTTATAAATATTTAACATTAAAATTTAATTTATAAAAAATAATATAAATTTTAAATATATAAGATATATTTAAAATAACTTTATATATATAGAAAAAAAATATTATAACCAAAACTATTATTGAATAAAACACATATATGAATTAAGAGATAACATAGATTGTGTCAGTGAATTCATAAAAAAATATAATATATATAGATATTTGATAATATAAATATTATATATAATTAATATATATATTGATGACACTTATAAAGAATAATTAAATTTTAATAATATTATTTATATATATATATATATATATTTATATATATATATATAATGGACCATCTTAGTGGGGCGGGTCAAAACTAGGGTTCGACACTAGAATTGATAGAATCAAGTTGGTAACCATGGAAGGGCAAGGAGGAGGGAGCTCCACTCCCTCCTATAGTGACATGGTTTCAAACAGAGGCAAAGCAGAGAATAGAAACAAGCCACAAAGCTCCACAGAGTACAAGACAAAAATATTTGACATCCAAAAGGCAGAAGGCAGCAAACCACATGAAAAGGAAGGGACCCACGAGGAGGTCCGATAGGAGGAGAAAATAGAAGACAATGATAAGGGATCTGAGAATAGAGCTAACATGGGGCCCTGCAAACCAAAGTCCAACATTAAACCGCAGGTAATCCTAAATGATCCAGCTCTGCTAGAGCATAGGGATCATATGACAACCTATGCGATCATCTACAAGTTTATGGGCATCTCACCGATGGAGAGAGCACTATTCACTTGGATAAAAAACACCTAAAAACCAAAAGGACAGTTAACGATACATCTTGGATCCAAGAGTTTTTTTACTGTAGTATTCACAAACCTGGAGGACAAGGACATAATTTTTTAAGGAGGACCATACTTCTATGCGGCCGCTGGTCTCTATATGCGACCTTGGACGTTGAAATTTGTTCCAGAGCGAGAAACATTCACATCGGTCCCGGTATGGATTAGACTATACTCCTTACCTTTAGATTATTGGATGCCTGAATTTTTAAAATCTATAGGGAAAAAATTAGGTCATTTCATAAAGATATCAGAGGCGACTCTGCGAGGAAAATATACCTCCTTTGCTCGCATATGTGTCAAGATGGACTTATCAGGGGCACTTCCAGATGAAGTCATCCTAGAAGTGTATGACGAGGAATGGGTTCAGGGAGTTGACTATGAACACATACCATTCAGATGTCACAAATGTCATGAACATATCCATTATATCAAAATGGCACCCAGTGCAATGTCCAATACAAAGTTCATACTTAGCCACCAATGCCAGGATTCTTTTCTGCGTCATCCTAAGGACAATCACTAGACTACAACAACAATAATACCAATTCTCTGCCCCTAATGAAGTCTCAAAACCCTTGATTTAATTCTAGTCAAGCTCCAGAACAATCAGAGGTAAATATTTATTTATTAGTCCATTGTCAGAACGTTTACCTTTTTAAAACATTGTATGGCTCAATGCATTGTTTCAGTTTTCTAATTCATGCCACTAGGATAACCATACTCCGGCCTTGTAATTTTCATAACTTTCTCACAGTGATATATTACTTTAAGGCTATAAATATGCAATAAACAATAACCCAATCATTGATATGTAGGAGGCAGAACAACTTTTGACAAATGTGCTTTAAGATTTTTGTCAAAGAGCCTAGTCGTCCGAGTTGTCACTGGGCCAACCAAGTCATTACCAAGTAGGTCGAGTTGTTACCAAATCGACCGAGTCAATGACTGGCTTGGTAACAACTCGACCAACCATTCTGTTTTGGCCACCGAGTCGACCCGACCAGGCATTGTCTAAAATTTCAGATTTGCTTAAAAATAAAACAGTGTCCATACCATGCCTTAAAATGTTTACTAATACTATCATACAAATGCATAAGCCTAAGTGCATCAAAATGGCAACGTTGTTATTGAATGTCTAGGATAACTATGAATCGCCAAACCTAAGAGAAGATGCCACAATAAATAGAAAAAGGTACCATGAAACAAATTAGGTGGATGTGGAAACCTTAGTTGGTGTCACTAGCGTACTAGGTGATGCTAGGCCTTTTCCCTTTGAGAGGACAACCTCAATTCATGTTAACTGGAGAGCCATGTCCCTGAGTTCAAGAGACATCCACTAGTTCTCCGCTTTGGATGGAGTTGAGGTGAAGAGATAGCTTCCTTTTAGTGTCTATATCCTTGAGGCCTTTTCCAATGAGTGTTTTGATGTGCTGATATAATCTACAATACATATGTATTGACTTTGTCTACCTTGACGGTGGCCCGGATTAGGGGTTGTGTCATGATACCTCTACGTTGGAGTCATGTTTGCTTCTCATGCGCTGACAAGGCATGTTATAGGAGATAGGTTGACAAACAAATGACCAACAAAGAGACAGGAGAGAGCAATTGATAGCAAGAAAGCACACCAAAGTTGGGAGCAATAACAATGAATTGCAATTGATAGATGAAGCTAATCTAAGGCAAAGTAACTAGTGACTAGCAACCAAACTTTGTAAGAAAATCAAGTGTAGTGGTGTCAAAACATAGTGTGGGTGCAAGTGTAAAGGCCCAAACAATCTGTGTATTGGTATAATGGAACGAATATGTGCTGGGACATGGAATAACTATGTATTAAGAGAAGGAATGAAATGTAATGACTTATATCATATGAATTATACGGCTAGGAAACACAAATAATTTCAGCGAGTTCCCAATAGAGCGTAAAGGAAAATGGGATTGAGACCAAGCACGAAATGCAGTGAAGGGCACCTATTTTCCAACATTGCTGAAGATGAAAGTGTGTTGAAGCTAAGAATTGTAGGGCCCAAGCCTCCAACCATTCCAATCAAACCACAAATCATTGATCATAATGAGCAGACGGACCCTTAGGTGCTAGCAAATTTTAGTGGCATCTTTTCGCTGAGTATTAATGCAATTGTTTGCACGAAGTTCGAACTAAGGGAAGGCCAAGCAAGGAGGACTTATGCCTTCCCCTCTAAACAAATGGAAACAAGATTTGGGTAGGAAAATCAAACTCAGGGAAGCAAGTTTCCCCCTTCCCCGTTCCAGTGATAACAGGGCGCAACATAGTTAACAATACTATCTCAGTGTACGTACCTTGGTTGGATTTTATACTTTGCGCTACATGGATGTTAAATGTGATGGTCAAGTGGAGGGTGCGATGACCCCGTCTCACCCCTATGGAGGGATGTGACAAAGGTGGGCCAATCCCCCCTCCCCTCTCATGCGCTTTGTCAATGTGCCCCATCAATCGGGGAAATAATTTAAATTAAAGTTACAATTAAATTAATTTTTATGCTTTTTTAATCTAAGTAATATGGGATGCATGTGTTTTGATTTTGATCTTGATGAAGCCTCCAAGAGTTGAACACGTCTTTTACTTGCAAATCGATTTCAAACACCAAAACTCTTTACTTGCAAATCCATTCCAAACACCAAAACTCCAGAGGCCGCAATTGGTGATGAGACGTGCTTTCATTAAAATGTTTATTTTTGGTCAAGTAAGAGTGAAGCCTTCTATTAACTGCAAGAAATGTTACATATATTGCGTCTTTACAACTGTCAAGACCAACAAGGGCTAACCTAATGAAGATTAACCCGAAACAACATGACACAAACTCGCAACCTTATACCTTAATCTTACATCTAAACCTCCACCCATTATCCAACCCGATGGCCATTCGATAAAGAAATCCAACGGTCGTTAAAGAAATCACTTCGGAGATATGCATGACCTTTACCAGCGTTGCGATGCCGACAGAGGAAATAAACTGTCAGTGTATAAAACTTTGGGTCCGTTCTTGGACTTAACCTTCTCCCATGTTGAAACCCGATATCCCTTTGATCCAGAACCTGTACAAACCCCACCACTTCGGCAACATGCACCCCTTTTACCTAGTTCACAAATCTGATAAAGATTATGAGCCATTGATTTATAAATGTTCGGGTCCGGTTTGAGACTTAACCTTCGATTACTTTTAGAACCCGATATCCATACGATTAGGTCCCTGTTGATCTGACGGTCCTCCGAGATATCGGATTAGAAACTTGCATGGTCTTTACTCTCTTTACGGACCTAGTGAAGATTATGAACCACTGACCTAAAAATCTTCGAGTCCGCTTGAATAGTTAACCTTCGATCACTTTCCCACCCAACAGCGATTCGATGGCAAAGGCTATCAAGATCTATTTTCGGCGACCTGCTAAGAAGCTTGTTGTTTATCAAGTGCCCCTCCCGTGTAGAAAGCTCTGTTTTATGCATTTTTGAGGGATCAACAGTTAAAAAAGAAATTCGCTTCCACTCACTCCAGCTTCCACGAGTATTCTTTCTTGTTCATTCCTAATAGTTTGGAAGTTTTCCATGTCTTTCGCCCCCTGTGTTTGACAATCCTCACGCATTTTCCCCGAGGGTATCGAATCCCAAGCATACCTGTTGTAACTTTCTGTGCATAACACTCCTTCGTTCGCTAGACGATCAGCTAGCATGTTGGCTTTTCTTCACACATGAACAAAGCTAACCGTTCTCAGTGTTTGAAGGTGGGTATGAATGCGCTGAAAGACCTACAAAAGCCAATAATGTTTGGAATTTTTTCCCAATGCTTTTCCATTACATATCTTCTTGGCCACATTAATAATCAATTCAGAGTCTGCTTCAATGATCGCATTATGTAAATTTGACTCTATCAGTGTTACCAGGGATTGCTCTAAGGCCATGAGCTCCACCATGTTATTAGTGGCAGTCCCCAAATCACAATGAAAGATATCCTTAATGCACCCCTGCTCATCTCTGATGACCCCTCCAAAACCAGCGATCCCTGGGTTACCTTTAGAGGCTCCATCTATATTGAATTTCAAGAAACCATGAGGAGGAGGTTCCCAGAAGTCTTTACCAGCGTTTATCTAGCTCACTATCATCTCCTTAACTGGTCATCGTCTTTCTTTTCTTCACCACTCTCATATATGATGAACAATCCTCCAATTTAGACTGGAAAAAATTTGGGGGCGCTCCTCTGAATGCCCTTGTATTTGTAGTTGTTGTCACAGTGGTCACGTCCCTGTTGGTATGCCTTTTCTATTATAGATGCATGAAGTTTCTTCATTTTTACATGGGTTTTGCAGCGTTCGTTGTGTTGGGTTATATGGGTGGGGGCATGGCCATGCTTCCGGTGCAAGCACTCTCTATACCCATTGACTGCTTTACTTTTGGGGTTGTGCTTTTTAATTTCGCTATTGTGGGAGTGTTTTCTGTTTCCCTGTGCAAAGTGCCCATAATTTTCACCCAGGGTTACTTCGTACTCATAGGCATGCTTATTGCATTCTGGTTTACTATGCTCCCTGAATGGACTTCGTGGGTGCTACTTGTTGCAATGGCAGTGTATGATGTTATTGTCGTTCTCATCCCTGGTGGCCCTCTCAGAATTTTGGTAGAGCTCACTATTTCAAGAGATGAGGAAATCCCTGCTTTGATTTACGAGGCTCGCCCTATTACGAGAAAACCCCACATCCCAGTGCCTAAGCGTGAAAATGAAAATGCACTTCTTCCTCGTAGTCGCCCTCTAGCTCCTGACACTGAAGAAGAAGAAGAAGCTTTGATAAACCCCTCCCTTCCTCCATCTGTGCAAAGATTAGAAAAAGCCCTTCCGTAACAACAGAGGGGAAACATTTGGAAGAAACCAATGAGTTCAGGGTTGAGATCTGCGTTATTGAAATCCTTGAATTCAGGATGCGATGAGAGCACTGCATCTGCTTTTGCATCGCTACCTCATGAGGATTCTATTCAGGGTTTCAGAATCGCTGTCACAGAGGAGGAGGCGACTGAAGAGAGTCGTGTTCATGGAGACACAAAGACACCAGCAGAAGAGGAAATAGTGCCCCTTGTAAATCACCAGGTGAGGACTTCTTCTTCCACATATGTGAATCAACAAGTGGGTTCTTTGCCATTGCCTTCACTTCAAGGATTATTGACCCAAACTAATAGTGATAGTGAGGGGAGGCCGCACCCAAATGGGATTGAAGATTCTACACACACAAATACATACCAACAGGATGGGATTGGGCTTTCTGCCTCTGGTGCAAGTAAACTGGGATTGGGTGACTTCATATTCTATAGCGTATTGGTTGGAAGGGCAGCGATGTATGATTACATGACAGTGTACGCATGCTACCTTGCCATAATAGCAAGCCTCGATGTAACATTGATTCTGTTGGCCTTCTGTCAGAAGGCTTTGCCTTCTCTCCTTGTTTCAATTTCTTTGGGTGTATTTTTTTACTTCTTAACTCATCTTGTAGTGGAAGCTTTCGTGGTTTAGATCACGACTCACATTTTGCTTTTTTGATATTAGAGCAGAATAACTCCAATCCCCAAAGTTGCACTTAGCTTGAATACCCTTAAATACACTACTGGATATCGTGAGGCCACGAATCAACTCAGCTTTGACAAGGGAAGCCAAATTTTCTTTGTTGTAAACTTATAAATTCAGCGCAAATAGCATTGATTCTGTTGTATTCTATTCTTATTATTTCCTTTGGCAAAGCAATATACCTCTGTAATTTGATTTTGTATTTGAAATTTACTACCAGAGGAAATCTATGGAAATTTGAAAAAGGTATTCTGATTATTTTATCAAACGAAAAAGAGCGTTTAGGAGGGTAATTGCACAATGATCTAGTCCAAGAAAACAAGGTTTTCCACAACCCAATTAACTCTTCTAGAAAAATTCAACAATTCCAATTTAATAATCCTATCAGCCTCGGTTATTCATTACACCCTATTTACAACGTTGTTTTACTATTCAAAAATTGTTCACTCGGCTGCTCAGAGTTCTTATGTTCAAAATTCAAGTTAGTTCTCTCAAAAATGGGTTTTCTGATCCCATTCTTTCTCATTTTGCTTCCAACGTTTTAATCTCAGTATAGTGTTTTATTATGGGTTTTTTTATGGTAGGTACAGCTCTGTTTTCATGTTCAGAAATTGTTCGCTCAAGTGCTGAGAGTTCTTCTGTTCAAATTTCAGGGTAGTGCTCTCAAAAATGGGTTTTCTGATCCCATTCTCTCTCATTTTCCTAGTTCCTGATTGTATTAAGTATTTGCTTGGCATCTACACTCTAAATATTAATGGTATTGAAATTTTCATTAAAACCTCTAAACCTTCCACTGTCAATGGTGACATATCTCTGTGTATAATGCGAACATCGGAATCCTCGTGTAAATATGCAAGTCCTCGTGTTGTGCCCACTCTAATCTTCAAACTATTTTCCCAACTCAAATATAGGTTGACTATGCACTGTTGTGCCCTAGTTATTTGCAGTCTCTAAATACAACAGCAGGGACTGCTGTTGTGCTTATAATCCAAATGCAAATAGATGGTATTCAATTCCTCTTTGTTTTCTTCCCCCGTCCATTCGTTTTCCTGTGGCAGCGATTGGTCAGCGGCGCCTTATCAAGGGGAGCTCCACTGGATCACACCATCTTGCAGTTTGTAATCCAATAGCAAAGAAATGGAGGTTGTTGCCTGCGTAGCACCATCCTCGTTTGAATCCGTGCATTTGTGGAATTGAAAGCAAATTTGGCCCTATTGACAAATATCGTTGTGACGACAACGTTCAGGTCATTGTAGCAGGGGGGTCTTCGCAAAATGGTAACAGCTATGAACCCACCATAGAAATTTATGATTCATGTGTTGATTCATGGCATGTGATTGGAGAAGTCCCTTGTGAATATGCTATGAGGTTCATTGTGCGGACATCCAATGACCCAGTGCACTGTAATGGAGTTATCTATTTCCTCACATCTGCTAGATCTTATTATATCATTGCATTTGATTTCGTGAAGGGTACTTTGAGTGAGGGCATGGTGCCAAGCCCTGAGCAGCTCATGTGCTCCTTCCTTATAAAGGGAAGAGGCTGGCGTACTCTTGTGGGAGGATTGGGTTCTCCCAAGAAGTGTTAATGCTTGTGTATCTTGCTTCACCTCTGTTGGATCACAGTTTCCAAGATTCTCATTTAGGTGCATGTTAGTTCAACCAAATTTGGATGTTTTCCAATAAGAACTGGAAATCTGGGGATGTTTTCATAGCATGGAAGCCCACAAGATATGTGCAGCTTCAGATGCTGAAGAACTCAAGGATGTCATTTTAAAAAGGATTTTGATAAATAACTAGCATTATTTTTACTATAATGGCTAACTCTTACACTGTTAGTATAGGCCTCCCAAGTCGCAGTTAAAAGACCGATGTTTAACAAGATTAGAATTATGCTTAAGCCCTAGCCTTTGCCAATTTACAAAAACTACGGTAAAACTCAAGCGAAAGTGTCATGATAAGGCATCGTAGCAAACCTTGATCTTTAAGACTTGTTTCTCCATTATCTGTTCTATCACCTATCTCATCACGTAAGCCAATCTTTTTTTATTGTTTAATAATTTGGCAACAATAAACCATGAAACTAAAAGCTCTGCCCTGCCTCTAAACTTAGTTTATTGTTTTTTTCTAATCCAATGTGTTTTTTTATTTATCATCTTTCTGATCTATCATCTATACGGTCACGTAAGTCAATCTGTTTTTATTGTTCAATATGTTGACAACAATAAACCACGAAGCCAAAAGCTCTACCCTGCATCTAGGTTGGCTTGGAAGGACGGGGCAGAGTAGTGTTCCTAACCTGAAACTCAGTTTATTGTTTTTTTCTTTCAACCCGATGTGTTTTTTTATTTATCATCTTTTTGATCTATCATCTCTACGGTCATGTAAGTCAATCTGATTTTATTGTTCAATAGGTGGACAACGTTAAACCATGAAGCTAAGAGCTCTGCCCTGCTTCTAAGTTGGTTTAGAAGGACACGGTAGAAAAGTGTCTCCAGCCTAGGACTCAATTGTTCTTTTTTTCCTTTTAAATCCAATGTGTTTTTTTATTTAATTGTACGAGACTTTAAGAAAACATAGGTGGACAACAGGTTGTCGGATTCTCTACTAGGGTATCATGAAATATTATTTTGTTTGAGTGATCGGAGTATAAAATATAATTGTTTACCACCAATTTGCATGCTATTTGCTTGTACTGTGATCGAATGATTACGGTGATCCAAAATTGTTGAAGCAATTTTTAGTTTTATTTAGC
>APFE030036335.1:2613-59206 GCA_000404065.3 Pinus taeda
AGACTTCTTTCTCTATTCTACAATAGAAAATTGAAACATGGCATGATCCAGATTAGACTGTTGGACCATCCATCAAAATTTAGTAAACATGAAGGCATGTACACAACTTGCCTTACCTTGGAAATATGTGATCTTTGTATCAGCAAAGCAGAGCATATTTGGTATTTGAATTTGCCAATCATGAAATATGAAACCTATTGGTATAGGTATCCAATAGGTTGCATGGTAGCGTAATGTTGACACCTAATCTTCATGATTTGGTGAATTTATGTAAATAATTAAATTAGGAATGTGAACAGTCATCGGGAGATGAACTGAACACCACTCCCTATTGTATATAACAAAGACTTACCTAATGGAATAATATATGAATCAGTTTTTTTTTTTTGTGGAGTTACTGCCTTGACTGACATGGTATCAGAGCCAGCTCCTTTTTTTAGCCTTTGTGTCTTTGTAACTCTTGGTTTGCTCCACTGCTCCCCATATAATTCAGCCACTAATTACCTGCGTTCTGTCTGCCATCCCTGCACTCTCTGTCTAACATTTATCTGACATTCACCTGACATACGTTTGAACGCTGGACGTTTTGAATGCTGGACGTTTCATACATTTGAACGTTGGACGCTTGTGTTACAGTGTGTGGGATCTGGGAATTGGATGCCTGTACTGATGCATGTACACGCAACGTGTGGTGCTCGTTGGTATAACAATCTTCTGTATTAATTCAATTGATTGCCATGTTAACAATGTTTGAATAGCTTGAGGAGTCGTATTAGTATCAGAGCGCCAACAGCATGAACTATCAAGCCATCGGGGGAGGAGAATCCGTTGAAACGGAAACAAAAATATATCACGCTGATACCAATACGCATGAACAGCAAGCGAACTTATTTCTTTCATATATTTGAACGCTGGCCTGTTGTTGTATTTAAACGCTGACTGATTGTAATATTTGAACACTGGCTTGTTGTTGTATTTAAACGCTAACTGATTGTAATATTTGAACGTTGGCCTGTTGTTGTATTTAAATGCTGAACTGTTCTATTTAAACACTGGTCATGGTATATTTGAACGCTGACTGTTGTATTTAAACGCTGGTCATGGTATAGCCTGACATGGTATTAAGACGATGCGCATTATTTCTATTTTCTTCAATAGCCCGAGACTCTATTCTTGATACATAGCACCGATGGAAGCGATCAATGATTAAATGAGGGGACCGCTCCCTCGTCTTGGCATTTTCTGTGTATGCTCGTGTTGTGTATGTCAGTGTTAGTATTGTGTTAATGCGTGGCCTAAAATCATTTCAATAGTTGAAAGCCATACATTTGAATGATGACAACAAATTTGTAGCAGAATGTTTCGTGGAGGCAGAACGTCCATGATGCTTTGAGCCCTTTTAAAAGAGGCCATATACTGAGTATGCATTGAATGTTTTCATTGGTAGCCGTGTACATTTTCTCTCTATGTATTGAAGTTGTGACGGTAGTGATTCAATGGGTACATGAAAATCTTATGTTAGAAGTTTTAATGGATGATAATACCCTTCGAGAATGCCTTTTTGAGTACATTTTACTATATATCAGCAGAAGTATTTTTCTATCAACAGAAGTTTTTTTTTAACAGAATGCATTCAATCATATCCATGGTGGGAATAGTTCTCACTAGCAAAGAATGGTCCTGGATGATAAAACACACCCTCATTTTCAATGAGTTGTGGAAAGGAGTGTGTGTCAGAGAAGGAGACAATGACCCAGTACAGCCTACCTCAAATAAAGAGCTCATCATTTGGGAAAACAAGAACAGCAAAGCTTATGCATTAATCGCAGCATCTGTAGATGAAGAGGTGAGTCGCCATATTTCGTCATATTCAACTGCCTTTGAAGCCCTACAAAAGCTGAAAGAACTCTATGACTCACATTCTGCACTTGAAGTTGTCCAACTCATGATTAAACTCTTCACTTTTGAACTGCAAAATAATGATCATCTTGCTTTTGCATCTAAAGTAAAGTCTATAATGCATGATATCAAATCCACTAAAGTTGAATTGGATATTCCTCTTATTGCTTTTCTCAAGGCACTTTATCCTACTTACTCCAGTTATCTTGAGTCATTGCAAGCAAATGGAAATCTCAAAGATATAACCTTTGACTCTCTTGTGAAAAAGTTTGTTGAAAGAGAGCAAGATTTTGGAAAGAAGACAGCCCCCGAATCTTCTGAAGAGACTGCCTGCCTTGCTCATAAAGAAAAGCATCCTGCTCAATATTCTACAAGAGGAAGAGGTGGACGAAGAGGAAGAGGGAGATATTTCAGAGGCAGGGGGGGCGGACATTCTCAAGGAGAGAAGGCAGATTTGCATTGCATACACTGCAAAAGAAATGGATCACATGATGCCTCTACATGCAAGCTACCATGGGACAAAATTAAGCAGAAAAGAAACCAACAGAAAGGTAAAACTGATGATACAGACAAAGGTAAAGCACCTGAATCTGCTCACTATGTTGAGGCACAATGTAACATTGGAGTAAATGAAGATTTGTTTAATGCTTCACTTGCTTCGTGGAAAAATGATTGGTTGCTTGATTCAGGAGCAACCTGCCACATGACTCATAGAAAAGATTTTTTTGAAGATTTCACTGACAATGTTGATGGAGCAGTATACTTTGCAGATCAATCAAAATCAAGCCATCAGGGCTTGGCACAATCAGGCTTAAGCTGCCTGGTCTTCCAGACTTTCTTCTGGATCATGTTCTATATCTCCCACAGCTCAAGAGAAACTTGTTGTCCTTGGTCCACATCCGCCAGCAAGGTCACTCCATTCATATGTTTGATGGCAAGCTTGAGGTTAGAAAAGCATCTGATCACTCACTTGTCATGAGGGGAATAGAAGAAGAAAGGCTTCTCAAACTGCAAGGAACATCTGCTCATGCACAACATTTCTCATACAATTCTCATCATGAAGAAGGTACACTTCCATCAAGTTTATTATGGCATGCTAGATTTGGACATTTGAACTATGACAGTGTCCGTTTATTGAAGAAAAATGGTGTTGCTGGTTTGCCTACAATTCCTAGAAAACTTAAGCAATGTGATGCTTGCATTCTAGGAAAGCATAGCAAGCAGTCTTTTCATGACTCACATTCAAGAGCACATAGGAAGCTTGAACTTATTCATTCAGATTTATGTGGTCCAATGCCTATTTCTTCTGCAAATGGAAATAAATATATCATGACACTTATTCATGACTACA
This sequence comes from Pinus taeda, assembly GCA_000404065.3. Classification (NCBI taxonomy): domain Eukaryota; kingdom Viridiplantae; phylum Streptophyta; class Pinopsida; order Pinales; family Pinaceae; genus Pinus; species Pinus taeda. Next base: position 5,864 of record APFE030036335.1, read on the forward strand.
CCAGAATGTGTTGGGTTTATTTATTGAAGAACAAATCTGATGCTTTCCTAACATTCAAGAATTTTCATAAATGGATTGAGAATGATGCACAATCTCATATTGGGTCTATTCGCACTGATAATGGAAAAGAATATACATCAAATGAATTTGAACACTATCTTCGCGAACATGGGATTAAACATCAAACAACTATGCCTTATAATCCCCAACAGAATGGTGTAGCTGAAAGAATGAATAAAACAATCTTGAATATGGTACGATCCATGCTTTTCTTAAAAAATGTAAAGATAATGTTTTGGGTTGATGCTGTTCTATGTGCTGCATATATAAAGAATAGATGTCCATCTAATGCTATAAGAAACAAGACTCCTTATGAATTGTGGTATGGACATGTTCCTTCGGTAAAACATCTCAGGATTTTTGGTTCCACCTGTTATGCTTTGATACCAAAGGTACATAGAAACAAACTTGGTGCTAGAAGTCGTAAGTGTATTTTCTTGGGGTATTCAAATACCTCCAAAGCATACCGCCTCTATGATGAAGAAAATAAAAAGTTTGTTATATCTAGAGATGTAATTTTTCTTGAATCATCCAAATCTGACAATGTTGTTGAGCGGCAACTTGATCGCTTGGATAGGTTCGCAAAAACGAAATCATTTCAAGAATTTGAAAATCAGATTCTACATCTTGAAGGGGGGGTTCCTATACTAGATCAACATGTGGAATCTTCTTCTGAAGAATACTCTCCCCCGACTGAAACTCCAACAACGGATGATGCTTTAAGTGATGTAATTGATAGAATTGGGAGACTCAATCTTGATTCTCTCCTAACTAAATCAACAGAGCAACCTGGAACATCTCAAAAAGGTCGCCCAAAGTGGCTAACAAAGACACTTGAAAGTGTTCATCCTGATGAAATTGGAAAAACAGGAACCAAGAAATGCAAACCGACAAAATGGAGGTGATGTAGATGACTCTAATTCACCTGTTGATACGGATGTTTCTTATGATTGTGAATTGAACTTTTCTACAGATTTTGAACCAACTTACTTTAAATAAGCTCCTTCTCATGATGAATGGAAAGAAGCAATGCAAAAGGAGTATGATGCCCTCATAAAGAACGACACTTGGAAGCTGGTTGATCCTCCATTTGGAACCAAACCAATTGGCTGCAAGTGGGTCTACAAGAACAAGTACAAAGCTGATGGCTCACTTGACAAGCACAAAGCTAGGCATGTGGCAAAAGGTTTTGCACAGAAGGAAGGGGTCGATTATGAGGAAACTTTTGCCCCCACAGAAAAATGGGCCACCATCTGGACACTCTTTGCACTAGCAGCTCAGAACGGTTGGAAAGTCCATCAAATGGATGTAAAAACTGCCTTCTTGAATGGAGATCTAAAAGAAAATGTTTTTATCTCCGAACCTGAAGGATTTGCTGTGAAAGTACATGAACATAAAGTATGGAAACTTGTGAAGTCCTTGTATGGCCTCAAACAAGCACCACGAGCCTGGTATGAAAAGCTAACTGAGCATCTTCTGAAACTCAACTTCAATCATTTTGATCTTGATGATGCAACTTTATTTGTCAAGAAAGTTGGCAAAACAGTTGTTTATCTTGTGGTATATGTAGATGATCTTTTAATGACATGGAACAATGAAAGTTATATTACATCCATAAAGAAAGAATTAGGAAAAAGGTTTGAAATGACTGATTTGGGCTATGTTCATTACTATCTTGGCATTGAAGTAACCCAACATCCAAAATCCATATTTCTTTCTCAAAAGAAATACATTGGATATTTCTTAAATAGATTTGGCATGACAGAGTGCAATCCTCTTTTTCTACTCCAATGGAACAAAACTTAAAGCTCACATCTATTGAAGGAAAGGAATGTGAGGATGCAACAAAGTATAGACAACTTGTAGGAAGTCTCATCTACCTCACTACTACCAGACCAGACATTTCATTTGCTGTTGGAATCCTCTCCACGTTTATGCAAAAGCCTTGTGAGAGACATTGGTCTGCTGCAAAAAGAGTTCTAAGGTACTTGAAGGGAACTCAAGACCTTGGAATCAAGTATACACAGGTAGACGACTTCAGCTTGATTGGATACTCTGATTCAGACTTCGATGGAGACAAAGAAACTGGAGTATCTACTTCAGGATATGCTATGAGTATTGGATCAGGAGCTGTCTCTTGGAGATCACGCAAACAATCAGTTCCAGCAGATTCCACAACAGAAGCAGAATACGTGGCAGCTGCTGAAGCAACGAAAGAAATTGTGTGGCTCAGAAAAATTCTTGAAGATTTGCAGGTAAAACAACTACAATCAACTCCACTCATGATTGACAACACCTCTACAATAAAGTTGCCCAATAACCCAAAGCTCCATGATCGTACAAAGCACATCAATACTAAATATCATCTGATCCGACATCATGTTGAGGCCAAAACAATCCATCTCCGTCATTGTTCCACAAATGAGCAAATTGCAGACATCTTCACCAAAGCACTTGCAAGAGAAAAGCTTGAAAGATTCAGAACGATGCTTGGACTCAACAACATCCCTTCAGATTAAGGGGGGGAATGTTGACACTTAATCCTCAGCGATTGGGAGAATTGAATGTGAACAGTCATTAAGAAGATGAACTGAATGATCACATTCATGTATATAATAGAAAGCCGCCTAATGGAATAAAGGAATCAGTTTTTCTGGAGTTACTCCTGGCCTGACAAAAACTTCTAATTTGTTGATCCTTATCATTCCACATAGCTCCAATATGCGAATACAATCACTCCAGTTCATGTTGAGACATAACAAGATCTTGTCTCAAAGCTCCGTGTGTTGTAGCTAACCTTTGATTTTCCGTTGCCAGCCTTTGCATCTCCTCACTTTGTGTTGGAAGCTTATGTTCCAACATTTCTGGCAGTGGTAACATATCCAAAGGATGATGAACTACAAGAGGTCCCTTGGCTGGACCATATATCTCAGGCCCCATGCCTGGGCCTTCAAGGTGTTTAGCAAGAGGGGGTGGCATGTGACCTCTACCAGCAATCTCTTTGTCTCTGTCAATTCCTCTCCCACTTGATTGTGACAAGGGCTAAGGAAGAAATGTGGAAGATATCTTGTAGTCATCATCAAGTACTGGTGTTTTTAGCCATTTTTCCAGTAACTCTAGCTCCTTCTCCCATACATTATCTTCTTGATGAGAGCTTCTTTCTTCTTCTCCTTGATCCTGTTGTTGACTTGTTGTCATTGTCAGCTCTTCTTCCTTTTTTTTGCCTTTTGCTAGGTGAATTTTTACTTCATGTCTTCTTCCTTGAGGTATATTTTTCAAGTTGATCACCTCAACATCTCCCATGGTTGACTTAATCATGCCTATCATCATGACAACATGATGATCTTTTACTATGTTTTTCAGGTAACATAGTTTCTTCTTCATGAACTTCTTTGACAATCTTCATTGCTGTCCTTTCTCACTTGCATAATTGACATTAACACTTGAATTAGTACTACAAATATGAGACTTCAGTGTCCCAGACAACATTTCAGAATTTGTGTTGAGTGTTCCTTCAATTCTTCTATCACCTGTTCAACCTATTTCTCTGAATTTCCTTCTAGTCTTCCTGTCACCATTTCAGGATATCTCCTTGAGCATTCCTCAAGGTTTCCTATGAAAATTTTAGTATGTTGATCCAAGTTCTCTTCTAAACTTTCAAGACCCTCATAAGATCTCACCTCTTCCTCATCATCATCAAAAGATATTCCTTCCTCTGGCTTGCAGATAACTTCATATGCTTCTTTTGCTTCTTCAAGCATTTTCGTCTCAACAATTTTTCCTGTGGCATCTTCAATTCTTATCCTTGACTCAAAGAATTTGAGTTCCTTTGTCCATAAGGAAATCTCCTTTTGCTTCCACCTCATCTGTAATGAGTGCCAAATCACCTTCTTTCCTTTTAGTGGAAAGCTCCATCCTCTTTTCTGTTCTTCTAGGTCTTGTAGCAACTCTGTCAATATCTCCAATCTTGCTTTCATGTGAGCAAGTTGCTTGTCAAGCTCCTCTTGACTCATCTTCTTCATGCCTTTTGTCTTGGCATCCTTCTCTCTATAGTGGCTTTCTTCAGAACCTTTGCAATGACCTTCCATCATCTTTGTCTTCATCTTCTCTTCATGAGCTCCTCACTCAAGCCTCCGCAACAGTAAGTCCTCCTTACTAAAATATTACCTCACTAATCTTTCCTCGCTCTGTCTTTTGGTAAGCATGGTTCTCTGTCTGGAACCTTCTCTTGAGCAACATCTTTACTCCTTCTAGGCTTCTGCAAGCTCTCACTCTCCCTTGAGAACACTTCAGTTTTCCTCTTTGTCCAATCTCTTGTTGGATTCTTTAGGTTCACTACCACTTCAGAGTGCTTTCTTTGCTCTACTTTTCCCTTTTCCTGCCACTAAAAACCTTCAATCAAAAAAAACCTTCAATCACAGTTTATCAACTTAGTTAAAACAAAGTATCATCATATATATTTTTTTACGATCCCTACAGGATCACGTCCTTATGCATTTTGCATGGGCTGTCTCAAATTATTTCCTTTTTGCAAATTGTTTCTTTGAGAGTAAAACGCTTCTCCTCTCTGTTCTGCTATGTGTTCGGATTTAAAATCTCCCTTGAGAGTGAAATTCTCAGCTCTCTCTGCTATCTTTCATCTCTGTTATCTTGATCTCTATTGTCCTTGGCCATTTTCCCTCTGCAATTTTTCCTTTCGGAGTATTAATCACATCCAATATTTGTTATCTTACCAACTTGCTACTGTCAGCTTCTGTCTTCTTCCAAGACGACTTCTCCCTGTGCAACCTTTGAACCCTTGCACACAAAACACACTTGTTTTGTCTTCTTGTCCTGCCAGTCTTTCTGATTACTAACTCTATCACCTTGGCTGGTCACACTCTTCTTTCTCAGCAAGCAAAAACTCCTTTTTGCAGGAAATCTTTTCCCGCTCTGATACCAAAAATGATGTAGGCTTAAGGCTGCATGACATTCATACCAATTTGGACCTCCTCTAAGTGAGCTACTACTGGCCCTATGACAATTCGGCCTCCTCAATTATCCTGCTACAGGCATCCAAGATTATGGCACCCTACTCCAGCGCATTCTTCACTAGAGTAAACTAATCCTGAACATATATGAGGCATGCGAAATCTCCAAGCACAAATTCGCCAAATGATTGGTGAGGCAGGCTTTCTTCACAGTCAATTGGATGAGATACGATCTTCAAGAAACGCAGACAGAAATCTCAGTCTTGAAAGAACTAGAACTGCAACCAACTTCGAGGCAATGTCAGTGGATACCTATTGGGGACTTTTTCCTCCACCGCGGCCTCGGCCTCTACGCTTGCCTCGTTTGAATCTTGAAACAGCTCGACGGCTTCCTCTTCGGCGTTCGGTGTTTCAACACTCAGCGATGGCTTCGACTCTATTTTTCTCAACAACCTTTGGATCTACCTTCGATGGGCTAGAGCTCATGGACTTGGCCAAGGTCTTTGCAGATTTGCTCCATTTCAAAACTTTGAACTGAAAATTGTCGTCCAGACATCAAGGAAAAGGCCGAAACTCGGATGATCCAGCCGCTACATTTATGAAAGAAAACATTTTGTTCTCGTTTTGCAGGCAATTTCAACCTCGAAAAATAGGTGTGGCTGTTATATTTCTCATAGGTTTCTGTCGTATTTCATATTTTTCAAGGCGAACAGGAACGAGAGATACCCGCTTTTGTTTCTGCCTTACCCAGGATAGTTTGATAACAAAACCTTATTCCCCTCTGGAACTAGTGCAGCTTCGAAGGTAATGTTGAGTAACGGAAAAGTTAAATAAAATAAAATATGAGACAGAGAACTTAACACCTCAGTGAATCCTCTGTATACAAACATATACCCAAAGGTTTTTTTTTTTTTTTTTCCCTTAGGCCTGATTTACTCTAATTAATGGCCTTCTCTTCTCATATTGCCCGTAGGCTTTTCTTAATGCCTCGAGTCTTTTTTTTTTTTTACCTAGGATTCTGAACCAGTTATGATTTGGTTCCACCTTTTCCTAAAATAAATCTTGATATCCCAACGACCGACAAACCTCTAACTAACACCTAAATTAGGATTTCTTATCCTTTAGCCAATGCTCCTGCATCATAGAAGGTAGATTGTTTTAACCCATATCGATTCTGATGGCACAAGATCAAACCACAACGTTAAAGAAATTAAAAACCAATGCAAGAGCCAATATCACAACAAAGTTTCAAGATATGGAAATAATGTATTTGTTACAGTAAATGGGATTTCTTCCATCCCTTGTCAAACCCCTTCAAGGTTTGAGAAGTTTACAAATAAATAAAAGAGACACATTCAACACTCACTATTAGGTATGTATTTGTAGAGTAGTGATATCATCTGTTTCGTATTAGTGTTGTATAATATGTTTTTGATGCTTGTAATGAAATAGTGAAATGGGCAAACATGGAATGAAAGGGAGGGATGGACAGATCAGAATGAAATTAATGGATTTCACCGATGTGAAATTAAACATGGATGGAGAGAGTGTAATGAAATGAAGGAAGGGGGATACTGGAGTGGGTTATAACCTTTCTAATTATATTTTAGAATGGGTACATGTATCAAGTAGAAACCCCATTTTGAAATTAAAAAATGTATTGAAATTGAAAAATGATTGGTAAACCCTTGATATAATATATAAGAGGAAGAATATTCGAGTAATCCTTAGCTATTTATTTAATTAAAAATCAAACTTATCCAACTCTAATTTTAATATAGATCAAGTCTATTAGAGTAATTAAGAATGAATTCACTTGAATCTGAAATATAAAATAGGAAAATAGAATAATAAAAATCTTATGGGTAAATTTTTTATATCATATATAATTAAAGAAATTAAAATTAACCTTCACTTTTTAGTATATATATATATATATTATACTTTTTTATTTTTTAAATATAATAAAATGTATAAATTTTATTATTTTAGATAACTATTTAATTATATAAACTATTTATAAAATGTTATTATTTATTACTATATATCAATTTTATATTATATATTTATTTTTAATTTTATTTAACTTTAAAAGTTAATGAAAAGATATAAAGAGGTATAAAAAATGTTAATGAAAAATAGATATCTATAATATCTAGTGAAAGTAGAGATTTTTTAAATTGGGAAGGTGTATTGGGTTTGTATTGGTAGGGGGTTAAATGATACGATTTTTAGAGATATTTTCCAATATGTAATCAAATTAAGGGTATTGTTTAATATTTCATGAATGCATGTGATATGTCAAAGGTTCACTGAATGAAACCACCATGAAATCCTTGAGTGGGAATGGTGCAACAATAGTTGGCTTGGAAGAAAGATGTTGAGATGATGAAAGAGATCTAGGTTCCTGCTCCGGCGCTACTAAGGCAGTCTGACAAGGATAATGTAGAAGTTAATCATGAACCTAGTTCGACCAATGCAGGCTTGTTTGCTTCTTGTTTTAAACCATCTATTGCAAATTTGCATTAGGTTTATGAGTCTTTTGAAATGTTTATAGGCAATATTAGCTTAGAGTTGCCGTATGCAGATAGTGTAGTAAAAAATCAAGTCATTTTTAGAGATTTTTATTTCAATTAATGAATATCTAGCTGCATATGTAAAAGGCTTTGTCCTTGAAACAACTTGAAATTAATATAAAAACCTAACCATTTCATATATATATGTCTTAGTAAACTTTAGGAGTCAAATCCATGTATATATATAGATATGATGTATTTCATGATAGAATACCAGAATATACATTATTGATCACATAAAAAATGATTAGAGCACTCTATTCCACAACGTAATTATACAAATACAAATATATGAAATGCTACCTTAAGGTAGGGAAACTATCTTGGATATAATCACATATTTTAGACAATATCTCAACCATAGTCAATATAGGAAGCTAACTGGTTGGAGAGCATATCTCATCCTACTAGGCTTCAACGACCTCCTAACTAACAGGAAGAGACTCCTAGTAGAGACTAGAAGTCTACCAACAATCACCAATATTTCAATAATTAAATATATGATCACACATTCATGACAAGTAATAGTTACATGTTCTAACACTCCCCCTTAACAACTACCTGTCATAATCTTCATCGGCTAAGGTCTTGAACATCTTCCTCCATGCAAGAAACACATAACTACAAGCTAAAATCCTTATAACCAACAAAGTCTACCTCTCATCTAACCTAGAATTTTCACCTTGTACCTCGATCATGCGAACATTGTAATATTATCTTTTCTTAATATGGTCAATATGGATGAAATATACCCATGATATTTACCATGGTATTTTCCCATGCTATCTACCCATGCTATTCACGTTTGTTTTTTGAGGGAAACAATAAAATAAGGTTTCTAGAAAGTCCATCAAGCCTATAAAAGGGGATAGGAGCAGGGAATTTGGGGCATCCTAAGTTCGTATATCTTATCGTGTTTTCTTGAGAAATTGGCTTGGTCAGTTCCAGTTTGATCACAAGACAAAAACCCAGCAGTGATCTATGTTCGGTGGATCCATCTAGGTACATCAACATTCCGGGGTCGTAACTTTGGCATACAATCTCTGTTTGACGTGCACAATACCTCGTTAGAAAGATCTATATGAGGACTACAACATTGGGATGAGAAACATTAAACCATGGCCCCATGTTGCTCCCATTTTTCCCAAAAAACATCATTTAGGGCCTCGAAATGGCTTCAGAAGTTCATGACCCAAAAAACTCCCAAAAATAGTAAATTATGCTACAAATAAGGAAACTGAAAAACTGAAAGAAACAATGGTAAGGGTCCAAGTGGAATTGGTGGGTGGCCACCAATATCCACTTGGATCATTCCTCCCTGCTTAGGAAGCAATGTTCCAATTGCGTTGAGTTCCTCCATGAGATGAGGAAACTTCTGCTGAACTTGGTCCCTGGTCAGCCACTTGACTTGGTGAAGGAGTTGGCTTGCTTTGAAAACTCGATACAGTTGGATCTTCTGCGAGAAAGTGTGCTTGATATGCATGTCCATGATTCAATTAGTTGTAGCTTGTTCCATGCAATCTAGATTTAACTATGTTGGTGTGAGTTGTTCTGCAATGTCAAATGTGTCTAGTAATGGTGGAAAGTATGGCCGAAGTTGGTCCACATTGAACACTGCGTATAGGCCAAGGAATGGTGGAATGTTGAGCTGAAATGCATTGTCTCCCGCAACCTTGGTAATGGTGTTTTTAGAGCCTAGATTGACATCAGGTTGAAGGGAGGCAATCTTAGAATAACCACAAACCATGCTTAACCTGGTAGCTATCCCTACCAGGTTGGGAGAGGGCTCTCTCCTTGTCAATCTCAGATAAGATGACTGCATTTACAGCTTGAGATGACTTAAATGAAATTATATTTTAGGCTAGGTATAGTAGCTCTAGGGTTTTTGTTTTATTTTGATGGTTGGTTGCTGGATCAAATGGAGCAGGCAACTTGGGACCAGGAAATCAAGTCAAAATTGTAGACATGTTCTGTGTGGCGAGATAGATAAGTGTTTATGCACTAGTAATCGAGTGAAATGGTTGATTTAAGACTAATGAGGGGCCGAGGAGGGCATGCAAAGACCATGAATCCTCTTCAGATTTCTGAAAACATTAAAAACTAAATGCATTCCCAAGGCAAAGCACTGATATCAATGTATTTTGCCTATTTCTCTTGATTCATTTAGTTTAGAGGAAAGGAAAGATTTTGAAACATATAACACATGAGAAAAACTTTAGAGGAAAGAAAAGATTTGAAACATATAACACATGAGAAAAACTTATTACAGAAGAAGAAATAATACAAAAAAACAATATCACAAGAATACCACAAAAATAGCTGCAAAACTTGGTTTTAATCCTTGCCAACTGTTGTAGGGATGTACAGTAGAGCTCAGGGCTTCCACAAGAGTCCAACCTTTACAAATGATTGAGAAAAGACAACATATAGACCTCAAAACCATCTGAGCTATCCATCAGGGGTCAAATCCATGAGTCAAGGAACTGTTTCAACAACATCTAAACTAGGAACAAGAAAATAGGTCGTGGAGTAGCTTGCCTCTAAAACTAAGGACACTGATACATTCAGTTTAAAATCACCTTTGCTTTGATGTATCTACCCCATCAAGTGTTTTAAATCAACATTTACATCATATTACATCATTTTCCATGCAAAATTTACCAAGAAAAGAAGAAGAAGTCAACTGCTGAAGAAGCTAGGCGAAATTTGACTTTTAGGCAAAATTGACAAATATTTTCCTGATGCACAGCACCGCTTTAGGGACGCTTTTGGAGGCCTTCCACTCATCCAAATCAGGCCCAAGATAGCTTTTTGTAATGCTCTACCTGTCTAGTTTCTAGAACATCTTGCATTTTCTAATTTGGAGTTGATTTGACCCTTCAAAAGTCAATTCTCCCAAGACTACTCTGTGTGTGTCCAAAAAGTGGCAGAGAGGGCATTTTTTGAGTGTTTTTTGCCCTCTTGGTGGCCAAGACCTTCTCCAAAATTGATGAAACTTTTTGGGTTTGCTTATTTTTTTATTCTGAATCCAAATATATAAGCCATTTGTCAATAGGATGCACCAATTCAATTCGCAGCGCGATCAGCCAAAATTCTCTGTGTTTCTAATTCAAAAATTGGAAAATGACCAAATTGTCTCAAAATTTGCCCAATTTTGGCTCAAAGCTACATCATGGGTTACTTTATTGGGCTAAAGTCACATCAATCAAAATGTTGAGGTTTTCATCCTTCTTTTATGCCTTTTAAGGCCCTCCTTAATCTTGCCTTAAGGTGCTTGATCCTCTTGTTGCATATTCTATTCCGGGTCAAATAATGGTGGGCCATATGACTTAGCATCTTCTTGTCTCTATTTTCTTTCTTCAGAAGGCCCTCAAGGTGTATATTTACCCTTTCAAGCCATATTTCTCTCTCATTAACCACTTCTTGTTCATCTGGATTCAAGGGAATCAGATGCTTCTCTATCATTTCACAAAAATAAAAACATGACTGATGTCTGAAGCGTGAGGTGGCTAATGGGAAAGCAAGCAGTTCACTCATATTGATGGGCTCCTCCCTGATAATATTGCCACATTTGTGAGGCTTCCTCTGCTGCAAAATCCTTTCCCTAGAGCTGTCACTTAGGGTGTCCTCCTCAAAATTGGGCTCCCTATCCCTCTGCATGCTTGTCTCTTTGGGATGGTTTGATGAATGATGGATAATTGGGTGAAGAAAAGATGATTATGAAGATATTTTATAAAATAGAAAATAGTGATGAGATGAAATGAGAGGGTAGGTGGGGTTTATAAGGAATCTAGGGTTTGATGTGAGAGAGTTTAGGGCTTGGTGAAGGAATTAATTTTTGTAGGGAAATAGGGGAAGGTGATATGGGTTAAATGAGATGGGATTTAAAGGTAAAATTAGGGCAAATGATAATGTGAAAATCAAGAGAAGTGACAAGAGATAGAAATGGTGAGAAATTTGGTAGGAGACAACTAGGGTTTTGAGTTTTAATATGCTAAAACCACAATTATAGCATAAAAACCCTATGTGAGATCAAAAGTGAGTTTATTTACTTGATTGGAAGAGAAATGCAGCAATGATGGTGATTAGAGGTGAAGTATGAGGGTTTTGAAGTGTTACTGGCCAATGCGTAGCACTTTCTCACCAATGTGACACACCTCGCTGATGCGCAGTGCGAGTGTAAATTAATACAGGAGAAAACTACGTGTTGCACAACGCCCCTTCGATGCACAGTGCTAAGCTCCCAATGCGCAACACCATTTTGCAAACCAGTTTTGGAGGTCTTCCTCGTGTCCAAATTGGGCCTGTGATATCTCGTTGGAAATCTTGTCGAGTCTACTTTCCAAAAAATCTTGAATTTTCCAATTTGGAGCTCATTTTCCTTGTCAAAAGTCAAATCTCCCAAGACTAATCAAATTGTGTAGAATGAGACTGCCTAAATGCAGAGTGTTGTTGCAATCAACTTTTGAAGGTCTTTTGCAACTCCAAATTGAGCTCATGATAGCTCATTGGAAAGAGAATTGTGTCTAATTATCATTGTACTGATCAAGTAAGTCGTTTTGGTATTCCATCTAGGAGAAAAATTGATTTTACCAAGGTCACTCCAAAGGTGGAGCAACTCTCCTAAGGCAACAATATTTTTGACATTTCTCCCAAACCATGAAACTTGTGTAAAAACTGAAAAAGGTTTTTCTTCTTGGGTCAATGATGGAGAAAAAAGTCTTTCACTTTTATCAAATTCCTCTTTCCTTTCTCATAAACATAGTTTGAAGAAAACCTATCCCGATATGTGGAATAAGGGATTTGTAGAAATGAAGGGGATGAGGGGCTTATAAATTATTTAGAAAATTTTAGGAAGTACCGAGGGATGTTAGGAATTAGGGGAAAGTGTAATTTCAAAGATTGAGTGGGGGAAAGGGGTCTAAAAGGGCAAAACATAGGCCTAGCCTAGAAAATTGTCAAATTGTAGCAATAAACTAGGGTTTGTGGGAAAATGATGAATTTGAGGGATATGAGTGATGGGAAGCATTTAAGAAGGTATATTAAGGATAGGGGAAGGTGTATGAGCATCAGGACACAAGTTTTGTTGATCATTTGGCCATCCAAGAAAAATTACCTTCAAAACCCTAGGAGAGGGAAATGGGCCTTACCCAAGTACAACTGAAGCACGAACAAGGTGTAAAATGACCCATTGGAACCTAAAATGATGATAACGCTTTGAATGACGGTACAATCAGCCAAATGGTGAGACACTTGGAAAACTTTGGAAAACAAATCCTAGACCTAAGACCACTTTGTAAGAGCATGTTTGATCACTGGAGGAAGGCTGCAAAGGTTGACACTAACATTGGCTCCAATGGGGATGGCAGCTCCTTGGAGGTGTCAAGAACCATAGATATCTAAAAAAAGTAGACTAGTGCCTCTTCCATTGGGCATAGAGTCAAAAGCACAAACTCAAATGCTTGACCAAATACTGATAACTCAAACACACAAACTGACTCTTACTCAACTAAAAATTTGCTCAATATTAAACATAACTGACAGACTGGAAACTATACTCAAAATGGAGCTTATTCAATAAAACCTAGTCCAACTATTCCAATCATCACCTGATCAAGTGAAGTGAAACAACCAATGCAACCAAGTAAGCATTCTAGTTGTTGTTTGAATTCTCAACAAACACTTTCTTATGAACAACAAGAGAGAACTACTAAAAGGCAACTTGCATGAAAACTTGTAAATAGATCCATTGAATAATATGGATTCTCTATTCGACTCCATAAATACTGCATAAGGATCTTGAAATTCATGTGCACTGGGGCTTAGCTCATCTAATGGATTACTTTTCTTCTCCTCATACCATGAATGCAAACTTTCATCTGAGCATTGTGACGAGACTCCTGCTAAAAATGACAAAGAAACCGGTTACTAGATCAAGTTTGTATCAATACTTGTTTCAATATCACAATTAGCTAGTGGAGAAGGACTTTGACTGTAGACATCATCCAACACATCAGCTATTGGATCGTAAAAAACTTGAAAATACTGTTGCAACCCATTTTCGATTGGTTCCAATGAGATGGCATGATTTTCTAAACGATGCTCATCCTTTATTGAAGATATACTATGCAAATTTCCCTTCAAAAATTGAAATTATTCGAAACAGAATGGTACAAAATCATCTTGCATCATTTTATCATATGTTACAGCTTCCAAGTCTTCATCTTCAACTTGACAATCATATGCAACGTGGCAACCAATGGCATTCGGTGGCTGCAAATCTAGATATGAGAAGTCTTGAACAAGGATCTCATTGCCCTCTAGATGGTCAAGATCAAAACTTATCGATGGTTGATTTCTGATTGAATGAAATTTGCCTCTGATCATCTGAAATGAAGCAAAACAAAAAGGTAAAGATCCTTCACTTCAAAATTTGCTGCACTTTCCTTCTCACTTCCATAGCTGATATGTAATGGTTGATCACTATATTCGAGCTGCTTAAAGTGAACTTCCTCCTCCCTCAAACTAGCTACTTATTTGTCTGCAAGATTAGCTTGTGTTTGGAGAACATAATCATCATCATACTGATCAAACTGAGGCAAATCATTAGTATAAAACACATCATCAAGCATACATGTCATATCAATAGATCTCTCTTCTCCAAGATGATCTATAAAACAATCATTATCAGGTCTATGCCAACTAGGATAATAAAGAAAATGTTTTGGATTAGCAACTTGTTCCTCTTCATCAGCGAGCCATGGTGTAGAACTTATACTCATTCCTTGTGGTGATCCTTTGCATCATCTCTTCCACTACACTTACCAAAATGTCGAGATTTACCTCTAAAGATGTCAATTCCTCTTAATCTATGTTCTTCATCTCTTCTTCCTTCAACTTTGCCCTTCTAATCAACAAATTAGCCTCGACATCTACTGCACTATTTTGCATCTATTGAAGTGCTGCAAGGTTCCTTTCTCTCCGCTAAAAATCCATTCCGAATCAAAGGTATTCAGGTAGTGCAAGAGAGCGGATCTAGGAGGAGGTCTTATATTAACCGACATCGAAAAATAGACTTGGTTAAACCTGGCAGAAAATTGTTGTACTTGTTGGAAATACTGAGATGGGGGTGAATTAATAATTCTTATTAATTAGTTTTTCTTAATTGTTCTAGTGATTGCCAACAACATATATAGATATGTATATGTATACACAAAACACATAAATCAACAACTAAAATTAATGCTTTTATTAAAACTCAAGACAGTGCAATGAAATAAATACAATATAAGTATAAATCTGGCTGTGAATAGTTGCCAAGATCCAACTTGGACTTCAGCGAGGCTCCAAACTCCAGAGCGCCAACTCTGTTTTGTAGTGGTTCTGCACTTAGGAGCACCTACCCCCAATGACTTCAGTCTAGTTCAGTTCTGAGGCTCCAACCTCTTGGGCTCCAACCCAACCTTGGTATAAATAGGTATGCTGCTGCACTCTATTCAGCTAAGAGTGTCTCACTCCCGCTCTCCTGCCTTTGCTTCTTTTGCTGCCTCTACAGTCTCTACTCCTTCTACTACCTCACACTCTGGTTCTTCACCACACCAACAAAAACTAAAGGTTTCTGGTTTTACTGTTTTATTTATATCCATACCTCTGTCCATTCATTTCTACTTACACCGCCACTTAGGCTTCCTCCTCAGTCGCTGTGCCTTCCTCTGTGTTGTGCAAGTTCATTGAGACGTTATGCTCCAATCACAATCATGACATTATGTGTCACTCGTAAGTTCATTGAGACATTATGCTCCAATCGCAAGTTCACTGTGCAAGTTTTCCAGTTTAACGAACCTGCCGCGTCCTGTGGCAATCGCAATAAGCTTGAATCGTCTCATTTAACTGACATTTAGCCTTTTGAACTATAGTTCAGGCCTCCTGAACTATCGTGACCATTCTTGTATGCATCTCTGCCTCAAAATCTTGCGCATGGAAAATATACAATTACACAGGATTTATGAGTGAAACAGTCAAAACTTGTTAAAGAGCCAGACTTCAATTTTAATTCACCCACATTTAAACCTGTATTAGATTTGTTTAAATCACAATTAGCGATTCGAGGCTTCCAGGATCCTTTATACATCAACCCCATGATATCACAGATGGCCGATGGCCGATCCACTTGCGGATGCGATATTGTATTGAATCATGTTGCAATCGAACCATCGGGTCCGTGACTTACATTGCAATCAGTGCTCGGGAGAGTGTCATGCCTTTGTGTATTGTTGTGATGGGAAGATGCGACATAGCATTCAACCATAACATAATTCTGCGGTGGGTCCGCATACATATTGCAATCAGCGTTTTGTGGTTGACAGCCCTGCCGTCCGATCATCGACCAAGTGATGCAACGACATTCGCACCTCCCGCGCCCACAAGCTGCCCACGCATTAATGCGCGATCAAAGTGGTTTCTGCGCTGGCCCATCTGCCATGCGTCACCCGATGATTGTGATCACTTGCCTGCGTACGATTACCACGCACCCTCCAAAGGCTATGTGATCAGTACTGTTTACCGCCGTCCCCACTCGCTATCTCCCGTGCATCTTTATCGCCTAGTAGCCATTGGATCTGTTCACTGGAAATCTGACGGCTCATGTTTGTTTTTTGTTAAACGTGTTCACTGCTCCTCTTCTTTGGCTCTGTATGCTCCTCTCGTCTCCATCTGCATCTCTGGTGGCTCTGTCTACTTCCTAAATATTGCCATATTGACATCATTGACAATCTGTGTCCAACAATCACCCCCTTTGTTATTGATGGAAATATTCTTTTGCTCTCTCCCCCTTTGACATCAATGGCATAGGAATGCATACGGACTCCCCCTGTCCTACTGCATCTTTATGAATGAATTTGAGTGATGATAAAGAAATAACCCCCATCTTTTGACGCAGATGTTCGAATGCTTCTCGAGGAAGAGGTTTTGTGAAAATATCGGCTATCTGCTCCTTTGTACTGATATATTCTAGGACGATGTTTTGTTCAGCTACTTGATGGAGGAAATGATACTTGATTGGTATGTGTTTGGTTCTTGAGTGCATCACTCGATTTTTGCTGAGATTGATAGAACTTTTGTTGTCACAAAAAACGGTAATTGGTTGATCTGTACATATGTCGAGATCTTTTATAGCTTCCTTCATCCATAGTATCTGAGTACAATAGTTTGCTGCAGCAATATACTTGGCTTCGGCTGTGGATAATGATATGGATGACTATTTTTTGCTGAGCCAAGATACCAAACAGTCTCCTAGGAAGAATGCATTTCCACTAGAACTTTCCCGATCATCTATACTTCTAGCCCAATCAACATCGGTGTATGCAGTTACAGTCAGTGTTGAGTTCTTTGGGTACCAAAGACCAAAATCGGAAGTTCCCTTTAGATATCTGAGAATTCTTTTTACAGCTAATAAATGGGATTGTTTGGGAGCAAATTGAAATCTTCCCACCATTCCTATTACTTGCATTATGTCTGGTCGTGTATCTGTTAAGTATAGAAGGGCTCCAATCATTGACATATAATGAGTTGCATCTACTAGAGGGAAGTCATCATCTTTGGTCAGTTTGCAGTTTGTGGTCATAGGTGTGCTCATGGGTGCACAGTCCTCCATTCCATATTTTTTGAGCATGTCTTTTAGATATTTGGTTTGAGATATACACTATCCTGCTCTGGTTTGAGATATTTGAAGTCTAAGGAAGTATGACAACTCTTCTATCACTAACATCTCAGACTCTTTTGACATTTTTTGAGAAAATTCATGGCTCAATTCATCATTATTACTAGCAAAAATCAGATCATCGATGTAAACAAGAGCAGCTAGTAACTTACCTTCATTTGTCTTTATGTATAGATTACTTCTAGCCACTCGCTTTTTTAAGCCTTGTTGTTGTAGGTAGTGATCCAATCTTGCATACCAAGCTCTAGGAGCTTGTTTTAATCCATATAAATCCTTTTTCAACTTATAGACTACGTCCTTTCCTGCTGTCAGATCAAAACCTTATGGTTGCTCCATGTAGACTTCCTCTTTGAGTTCCCCATTTAGAAATGTTGATTTCACGTCCATTAGATAGGTTTTGAATCCTTTTGAGAAAGAAAATGCTAAGAACATCCTAATAGCTTCCATACAGGCCACTCGTGCAAATGTCTCTTCAAAGTCAATTCCTTCAATTTGTGAATAGCCTTTGCAGACAAGTCTTGCCTTGTTTCTGATAACCTGTCCTTCCTCATTCATTTTATTTTTGAACACCCATTTGGTTCCTATTATGTTTTTTTCCTTTGGACGATGTACCAAATCCAATGTCTTGCTCTTCTCAATTTGGGACATTTATTCTTCCATGGCTTTTACCCAATGAGGATCCTTACTTGCTTCTGCAAATGTTTTTGGTTCTATCATAGATAGGAGGGAAATGACTTTTCTCTTGGGTGAGGTTGTTATCCTTCTTTGGGTCTGCACACCTTCATCTCTATCGCCAATGATCTATTGTTCTGTATGATATCTTTCGACATACTTCATCTTTGAAGGGGTATGAGGTGGTTCTCTTTCTCTTCTTCTTCTTCCTCATCTATCTCTTCTTCTTTAGGTTCTTCTTCTTCAATGAGAAATTCATCTTCATGTTCTTCAATTTCCTTTATTGGAAGTTCTTCATCAACCTTTACATCAATGCTTTCCACTATTTTCTTCAGTTGATAATTGTAGCACTTGTAAGCCTTGATCCGTGTAGAGTATCCAAGAAATATCCCTTCATCAACCCGAGAATCAAAATTTCCTGGTGAACCATTATTTATTTTTATGAATCACTTGCTTCCAAAGATCTTGAAATACTTCATCGAAGCATGTCTTCCGTTCTATATCTCATGAGTTTTTTCACAATTTGGTCTTAATTGAGTTCGATTCAGTGTATAGACAGCTGTCCCTACTGCTTCTCTCCTGAATCTAGGTTGTAAGTCTACTGCTAATAGCATAGTTGTTGCCATTTCTTGGACTGTTCGGTTTCTTCTTTTAACTACCCTATTTTTCTGAGGTGTTCTAGCAGCCGAGAATTCTCTTTTAATTCCATGAATGTTACAGAACTCACTAAACTCGTTTGATGTGAATTCTCCTCCTCTGTCTGTTCTGAGGCACTTAATTTTTGAATCTTTTTCATTTTCTACAAGGGCTTTTAGATTCCTAAAACACTCAAAAGTTTTAGATTTATGCTTTATGAAATATATCCACATCATTCTAGTATAATCATCAAAAAATAACACAAATTACCTTTCTCCTTGGAGTGCTTGATTTCTAGTTGGCCCACACACATTAGCATGGATGATCTCCAAGGGCTTCGATGTATAGTGTTCCTTTATCTTGTGGCTGGTTCTGGTCTACTTTCCATGTTGACAAGGACCACATACTCCTTGATTTGGTTTGTATAGCCTTGGGATGTCTCGTACAACTTTGACCTTGCTGATATTGATCAGATTTTCAAAGCTTGTATGTTCAAGTCGCTTGTGCCACAACAGACTCTCATCTTTCTAACTAAGTAGCATTTATTTTCTTGAATCTTGTTCAGTATGTAAATGTTGTCTAGTGTTGTCACCCCTTTTGGCACAATTTTCCCTGAGGTAGAGTTCCTTATTTCACAATCTTTGGTGCTGAAAACAACCTTATGTCCTTGATCACAGATTTGGCTGACACTCAGGAGGTTGTGTTTGAGTTCGTCAACTAGTAGAGCATCTTGAGCTTTTCCTTTTCCATTGATTAGAGTAACGGTTCCTTTTCCTGCGATTCTGCCTGATCTGCTTCCAAAGGACACATTCCCTTCCTTTTTGCTCAGTGAGACAAACTTCCTGCTGTCTCCTGTTATGTGTCTGGAGCACCCACTATCTACAAACCACTGGTTTTCATTATTTTGAGCATATAGAGCCAGGCCACATTTTTCCATATTGGAGTTCTTGCTACTCGTCTTTCTTAATTTTAGTGGGCAGTCTTGTTCATAGTGTCCATTATTATAGCAGAAAGAGAAAAATAGATCAAATTTGGTCAAGGGATCAAATGAATTGAACGTTTTGATTTGTCCCTGCCTTTTGGGGGCATATGAGTTGATTATTCGGTCCTTTAGATTTGTCTTTTCACTTCTGCAAGCCATACAATGTTTGGCTTGATGACCAAAGTTTTTACAGTGAAATCAGTGTCCAAGAAAGATGGTTTTGTACTTGTTGAAGCAACCATGATTTGAGTCGACTTCCATCCTGGGAATTACTCCTCCCTCGTTCTTCAGATTTGCGATGGGCCCTTGGTGGAGTACAGAATTGTATTTGTTATAGTGTCCATGATTCAACTGCACATTCTTCTTTGGAGTAATTCTCTCTTTATTCTTGGGATTGGGGATGCACTTTTGATAACATACTTTTTCATCTTTTGGATTGCAAGAAAGTGCATCGGCATAGCTTTTCACACTATTCTTAGTGCTTGAGGATTCTCCTTTGAAACCTATTCGAGACTTGTCATGTTGAGGTTTTTGATTTTTCAAAATAGTCTCAAGTATTTGAGAGCTTTTACAACCCTTTTTAATTTTCTCCAACTCCTTTCCTAGGGACACTATTTCAGCCTCGCGTTCTTCACAAGCCTCTTCTTTTTCTTTAAGCTTTGCTTCCAAGAGATCTTCTCTCCTTCTTACGTCCTCGTTTTCCACTTTGAGAGAAATGATTTTGTTCTGTAGTTTCTCATTTTCTTCAATGGCACTTATTAACAGTTCATCTACATTTCCTTCCAGCCCTGAGTCATCATCATCTGTGAGTGCCATGAATAATGCTTCTTGGCTTTCATCATGATCACTTTCCTCATCTGATTTCTTTTTGATGACCATAAACTCATCCTCATCAGACTCATCTTACTTGGAGAAAAAGTTTTTCTTATTGAACCCTTTCTTTTTATGTGCCATTCTTTTAGAATTTCCTTCATCATCATTGTCATGTTTATGAGGACATTTTGCTGCATAATGACCTATTTTACCACATTTAAAATAGATAAGAGGATACTTTCCTTTAAGCTTAGATCCTCTCTTGAGCTTTCGTACAAATTGAGCCAATTCGGATTCAACATATGACTCATCACTACAGTCATTCCTTTCTTTCCCCTTCTTTGACATTGAGGCCTTGAATGCTGCATCTTTGGAACTTCGGCCACCTTTCCTCATTTCATAGGCAATGAGAATTCCATGGAGCTCATCCATTTTAAGGGTATCTATATCCTTTGCTTCTTCTATAGCGCTTATTTTGGAGTTAAATCTATTTGGAAGAGACCTTAATACCTTTTGAACAATGGTACTTTCTTCAATTTTTTCGTCCAATCCTTTCAGGGAATTTACCACTTTAGCTACTCGGAGGAGGTATGCTGCAATGTCTTCTTCATCTACCATCCTCAAACATTCAAATTGTCTTCGGTGAGTTTGAAGCTTTGCCTTTTTTACTTTTGAGTCTCCATCGTACAAGCTAACTAGCTTCTCCCACATTTCTTTGAGAGATGTACAGTGCATGATTTTTGTAAACTCAGAATTAGTGATTCCACTAGTGATGGAGTTCATGGCCTTTGCATTTGTGATGTAGGCTTTCCTCTCGTCTTCATATGTTGGAAGAGTGGTAGTAGTTTTGTATTTGAAAAAAATGCCAGACTTTAGGTACAAGGGACATTAAGTAGTAGGTAATTCTTTTCTTAGAGAAACCAAAGTTAGTGCCATTGAACAAAGGAGGTCTTCTTGATGCTTCGGGATTTCTCATCATGGCTGCGGATCCTTCTTCAAGTTGTTAGGCTAGGATGAAGAAGCCTGCTCTGATACCAATTGTTGGAAATACTGAGAGGGGGGTGAATCAGTATTTCTTATTAATTTGTTTTTTTAATTGTTCTAGTGATTTCCAACAACATATATAGATATGTATATGTATACATAGAACACAAAAATCAACAACTGAAATTAATGCTTTTATTAAAATTCAAGACAGTGCAATGAAATAAATACAATATAAGTATAAATCTAATTCTGAATAGTTTCCAAGCTCCAAGTTGGACTTCAGTGAGGCTCCAACCTCCAGAGCGCCAACTCTGTTTTGCAGTGGTTCTGCACTTAGGAGCACCTACCCCCAATGACTTCAGTCCAGTTCAGTTCCAAGGCTCCAACCTCTTGGGGCCCAACCCAACCTTGGCGTAAACAGGTATGCTGTTGCACTCTATTCAGCTGAGGTTGTCTCACTCCTACTCTCCTACCTCTACTGCTTCTACTACCTCACACTATGGTTCTTCACCACACCAACAACAACTAATTTTTTCTGTTTTTACTGTTTTATTTATATCCATACCTCTGTCCATTTGTTTCTGATTACATCGCCTCTTAAGCTTCCTTCTCAGTCGTTGCGCCTTCCTTTGCACTGTGCAAGTTCACTGAGACATCATTCTCCAATCGCAATCATGATGTTATGCTGCAATCGCAAGTTCACTGAGACGTTATGCAAGTTTTCCAGTTTAACGGACCTGCCACGTCCTGTCGCAATCGCAATCAACTTGAATCATATCATTTAACTGACGTTCAACCTTTTGAACTATAGTTCAGGCCTCCTGAACTATTGGGACCGTTCTTGTATGCATCTCTGCCTCGAAATCCCGTGTATGGAAAATACACAATTACACAGGATTTATGAGTGAAACAGTCGAAACTTGTTAAAGAGTTAGACTTCAATTTTAATTCACCTGCATTTAAACATGTATTAGATTCGCTTAAATCGCAATCGGTGATTCGAGGCTTCCAAGGGTCCTTTATAAATCAACTGATGATATCGTCGATGGCCGATGGCCGATCCACTTGTGGATGCGATATTGCATTGAATCATGTTGCAATTGGACCATCGGGTCTGTGACTTACATCGCAATTGGTGCTCGGGAGAGTTTCATGTCTTTGTGTATTGTTGCAATGGGCGGATGCAATATATCATTTGACCATAACATAATTCCGTAGTAGGTCTGCACACATATCACAATCGATGTTTTTTGGTTGACAACCCTGCCGTCTGATCATCCACCAAGCGATCCAATGACATTTGCACCTCCCACGCCCACAAGCTTCCCGTGCATTAACGCGCGATCAAAGTGGTTTCTACCCTATCCCATCTGCCATGCGTCGCCCGATGATTGTGATCGCTTTCCCGCATACGATTACCATGCACCCTCCAAAGGTGGCGTGATCAATACCGTTTACCATTGTCCCCGCTCGCTATCTCCCATGCATCTTTATCGCTTGGTAGCCGTCGGATCTATTTGCTAGAAATCTGATGGCTCATGTTTGTTTGCTGTTAAATGTGTCCACTGCTCCTCTTATTTGGCTCTGTCTTCTCCTCTCGTCTCCATCTACTCCTCTGGTGGGTCTGTCTACTCCTTAAATATTGCCATATTGACATCAATGACAATTTGTGTCCAACAATACAGTCTCCCCTGGCTGTCTTTTCAATTGGTTATATTCTTCTAAAATCAATAAAGGGTTCTATCTAACCACCAACCTATCAAGGAAAACTTTGACGAACTGCTGGATATCTGACATGCTCACATCAGGCAAGGTTTTGAACCAACTCTTGACTTTTCCTTGTAAAGAAAGAGAAAAAAACCTAATACTGACATCGTCTTCATCAACTTCAAAAAGGTCAAGAAATGACTCAAATTTTAGTACATGCAATGATGTTGTCACATTGACCATAAAATCTTGGTAGATATAGGTAATGATTTTTACAGAAAGCATGGGATATAGGAGGTAAAATTAAAGGCTTGTATCTATCTGGAATTTTACAATGTATAGGAATATGTACAAAATGTGTAGAATCAGTCTTTGTCTCTTGAGGCTCATCAGTTTGAAGACGATCATCATAAAATTTAGAAGAAGGGCCTTGATTAAGATCAAAGGCATGCACATATTTTGTATCCACAATTTTCAAAGGGAAAGAATCAAATGCAGATCTAGGATCTTTCCTCAAATACAATATACTTTGTAAAGCCTTCTTGACATTCTGAGGAAAAGAGAAGAAATAATTTATAACAAAGAACATAATGTCTTGGATGAAATTCCAAGTTGAATATTTGATATTTCCATATTTTCCTTTCATGTTTCTTATGGTCGGGTTAATCCTCTATTGGAGTCCTTGGATCTGATGTTGAAACTGATTTGGAGTTGTCAGGTGAATGATTTCAGCCTTCCTATGTCTAATCGTTGTCCACCATCAACAATCAGATCTGAGCCTGATATATTTTGTTGAGGATCATAAAACTATGTTCCCCAGTATGGTTGCCACTATGTTAGAGCCTAGATCGACCTCAGGCTAAAGGAAGGCAATCTTAGGATAACCACAAACCACGCTTAACCTGGTAGCTATCCCTACCAGGTCAGGAGAGGGCTCTCCCCTTGTCAATCTTAGTTAAGATGACTGCATTTACAGCTTGAGATGACTGAAATGAAATTAGATTTTAGGCTAGGTATAGTAGCTCTAAGGTCTTTCTTTGATTTTGATGGTTGGTTGCTGGATCAAATGGAGTAGGTAGCTTGGTTCTAGGAAATCAAGTCAGAATTGCAGACATGTTCTGTCGGGCGAGATAGATAAGTGCTTATGCACTAGTAATCGAGTGAAATGGTTGATTTAAGACTATTGAGGGGCCGAGGAGGGCATGCAAAGACCATGAATCCTCTTCATATTGCTAAAAACATTAAAAACTAAATGCATTCCTAAGGCAAAGCACTGATATCAATGTATTTTACCTATTTCTCTTGATTCATTTAGTTTAGAGGAAAGGAAAGATTTTGAAACATATAACACATGACGAAAACTTATTATAGAAGAAGAAACACTACAAAAACATAGTATCACAAGAATCCCACAAAATAGCTACAAAACCTACTTTTATTCCTTGCCAACTGCTATAGGGATGTACAATAGAGCTCAGAGCTTCGACAAGAGTCCAACCTTACAAATGACTGAAAAAAGACATCATATAGACCTCAAAACCATTTGAGATATCCATTAGGGTTTGAATCCATGAGTCAAGGAATTGTTTCAACAACATCTAAACTAGGAACAAGAAAATAGGTAGTGGAACAACTTGCCTCTAAAACTAAGGAAACGAATACATTTAGTTTAAAATCACCTTTGCTTTGATGTATCTACCCCATCAAGTGTTTTACATCAAAATTTAAATCATATTACATCATTACCATGCAAAATTTACCAAGAAAAGAAGAAGAAGTCAACTGCTGGAGAAACTAGGCGAAATTTGACTTTTGGGCAAAATTACAAAAATTTGCCTGATGAGCAATGCCCTGAGCCTGATGCGCAACACCGCTTTAGGGAAGCTTTTGGAGGCCTTCCACTCATCCAAATTAGGCAGAAGATATCATGTTGGGAAGCTATACCTGTCTAGTTTCTGGAACATCTTGAATTTCCTAATTTGGAGTTGATTTGACCCTTCAAAAATCAATTCTCCCAACACTGCTTCATGCGGGTCCAAAAAGTGGCAGAGAGGGCATTTTTTGAGTTTTTTTTGCCCTTTTGGTGGCCAAGATCTCCTCCACAATTGATGAAACTTTTTGGGTTTGCTTATTTTTTGATGCTGAATCCAAATCTATAAGCCATTTGTCAAGAGGATCCACCAATTCAATTCGCAGCGCCATCAGCCGGAATTTTCTGTGTTTCTAATTCAAAAATTGGAAAATGACAAAATTGTCTCAAAATTTGCCCAATTTTGGCTCAAATCTGCATCATGGGTTACTTTGTTGGGCTAAATTCACATCAGCCAAAATCTTGAGCTTTTCATCCTTCTTTTTTGCCTTTTAAGGCCCTCCTTAATCTTGCCTTAAGGTGCTTGATCCTCTTGTTGCATATTCTATTTCGGGTCAAATAATGGTGGGCCATATGCCTTAGCATATTCTTGTCTCTATTTTCTTTCTTCAAAGGCCCTCAAGGTGGATATTTACCCTTTCAAGCCATATTTCTCTCTCATTAACCACTTCTTGTTCAACTAGGGTCAAGGGAACCAGATGCTTCTCTACCATTTCACAAAAATAAAAACATGACTGATCTCTGAAGCGTGAGGTGGCTAATGGGCAAGAAAGCAGCTCACTCATACTAATGGGCTCCTCTCTGATAATCTTGCCACCTTTGTGAGGCTTCCTCTGCTGCAAAATCCTTTCGCTAGAGCTGTCACTTAGGGTGTCCTCCTCAAAATCGAGTTCCCTGTCCCTCTCCATACTTGTCTCTTTGGGATGGTTTGATGAATGATGGATAATTAGGTGAAGAAAAGATGATTATGAAGATATTTTATAAAAAGGAAAACAGTGGTGATATGAAATGAGAGAGTAGGTGGGGTTTATAAGGAATATAGGGTTTGATGTGAGGGGGTTTAGGGCTTGGTGAAGGAATTAATTTTTGTAGGGAAATAGGGGAAGGTGATATGGGTTAAATGAGATGGGATTTAAAGGTAAAACTAGTGAAAATGATAATGGGAAAATTAAGGCAAGTGACAAGAGCTAGAAATGGTGAGAAATTTGGTAGGAGACAACTAGGGTTTTGAGTTTTAATATGCTATAACCACAATTATAACATAAAAACCCTATGTGATATGAAAAGTGAGTTTACTTACTTGATTGGAAGATAAATGCAGCAATGGTGGTGATTAGAGGTGAAGTTTGAGGGTTTTGAAGTGTTATTGGCCAATGTGTAGTGCTAGTGTAAGTTAACACAGGTGAAAACTGCCTGATGCGCAACACCCCTCTGATGTGCAGTGCCGAGCTCCCAATGCGCAGTGCCATTTTTCAGACCAGTTTTGGAGGCCTTCCTGGTGTCCAAATTGGGCATGTGATAGCGATTTGGAAATATTTTCGTGTCTACTTTCAAAAGCATCTTGAATGTTTCAATTTAAAGCTCATTTGCCCTGTCAAAAGTCACATCTCCCAAGACTAGTCAAAATGTGCAGAATGAGACTGCTTGAATGCAAAGTGCTGTTGTAGTCAACGTTTCAAGGTCTTCCACAACTCCAAATTGAGCTCAAGATGTCTCACTAGAAAGCTCTTTGTGTTTAATTATCATTTGATGCATCGAGTAAGTCATTTGTGTATTCCATCTAGGAGAAAAATATATTTTACCAAGGTCACTCCAGAGGTGCAGCAACTCTCCCGAGGCAACGATATTTTTGACATTTCTCCCAAACCATGAAACTTGTATAAACACTGAAAAGGGTTTTTCTTCTTGGTTCAAGGATGGAAAAAAACCTCTCTCACTTTTGTCCAATTCATCTTTTATTGCTCAGAAACATAGTTTGAAGAAAACCTATCTCGATATGTGGAACAGGGGATTTGTAGAAATGAAGGGAAATGAAGGAGATGAGAGGCTTCTAAATTCTTGAGAAACTTTTAGGAATTAGGGATGGATGTTAGAAATCAGGGGAAAGTAGAATTTCAAATATTGAGTGAGGGGAAGTGATCCAAAAGGGAAAAGCACAGGCCTAGCTTAGAAAATTGTTAAATTGTAGCAATAAACTATGGTTTGTGGTAAAATGATGAATATGAGGGATATGAGTGATGGGAAGCATTAAATAAGGTATATTAACGATAGGGGAAGGTGTATGAGCATCATGATACAAGTTTTGTTGATCATTTGGCCATCCAAGAAAAATTACCTTCAAAACCCTAGGAGAGGGAAATGGGCCTTACCCAAGTACAACTGAAGCACGAAAAAGGTGTAAAATGACCCATTGGAACCTAAAATGATGATAACTCTTTGAATGATGGTACACTCAGCCAAATGGTGAGACACTTGGAAAACTTTGGAAAATAAATCCTAGACTTAAGACCACTTTGTAAGAGCATGTTTGATCACTGGAGGAAGGTTGCAAAAGCTGACACTAATAGGTGTAAGGACCATATCGGAGTGGTCTGAGTTTCCGATAGACTTCGGTAAGGAATTCTTTTTGCAAATGCAACCAGAGTTTGTCGCCCACCTGAAACTTGTGTGACACCCGATGTTGATCATGTTGTTGCTTGTACTTGGAATTTGATTTCTCCATAATGTCGTGGACCTGTTGGAAGAGATGTTGGATGTGCTCAATGAAGATGTTTGCCTTATCTATTTCGGACTAGACATGAGCCAAATCTTCTTGAGTAGCTGCAAATGCCATGGCCACATCAATGGGACATAGTGGCTAGAATCCCAAGCCCACCTGAAAAGTTTTGTGGCCAATCAAGCTATGGACAGCCCGGTTATAGCTGTGTTGAACATAGGGGAGGCTCTCATCCCATGTGCATGGATGCTTTGAGTTGTACATGCACAAAATGTGTATGATCATCCTAATGACAACCTCTATCTGGCCATCAGTTTAGGGATGGAAGGCTGTGGACTTAGTGAGTTTGGTGTCCAACATTGACTGAGACTAGACCAAAATGTACTGAGGAACCTTTTGTCCCGATAGCAATGGCTTCCGCTGTGATATTCTTCTTGCAAGCTGCCATAATGACCATCTTTTGGAATGTGTCGACAACCACAAAAACACAGTGATTTCCAAGCTTAGTAGAAGGAAGGCCCAACATGTAATACATGGATATGGATTCCCAAGGTCAACTAGGGCTTGGAAGCAGAGTATAGAGGCCTTGCTCCTTGGTGGTTGGTTTGGTAATGGCAGAGGCAGTGTAGGATCTGATATACTTCCTGACATCCTGTAGAAAATTTGGCCAATAGAAATACTTCTACAGTACTGCCACCGTTTTCTCGACCCAAAAATGCCTAGCAACTCGACTATATTATTCTTCCTAAATCATCTTGGCATGCTCTCTTGAAGGAACACAAAGGTGACCCAGGTGGCATAACAGGGCATCCTGGAGGTGAAAATATGGAACATGCTGGCCCTATAAGAGTGTCTTGTATGTGTGGCAGAATTTTGGGTCGCTTTTGTAGAGAAGTGGCCAATCAAAAGTCTCGTGCCCATATGATTTAAGCATGGTGATTAATGCCATGATCATGGTTGACTGAGGCAATATGCAACATTATTGGTTCTACCCTTCTTATACTTGATATTCAAATGGAATTGTTGAAGGTATGTGGACTACTTCTGGTGGCGATCATTCTACAACTTCCCTTACATCTGTATGTACTGCAGGGATGAGTGGTCTGCGTGGATGACCGTTTCCTTCCCAAAAATTTAATGCTTCCATTGTCGGTAGCCCTGCATAATGAAATACATCTCTTTGTCATAAGTGGGATACTTCCAAACTGTGTCTGAAAGTGTCTCATTGTGATATGCCATTGGATGCCCGCGTTGCGTAAGGACTGCCCCAATAGCATAGTCAAAGGCATCTATCTCGATCTCAAATGGTTGTTGCAATTCTGGTAACGTGAGAACTAGTGCCGAGCAGAGGCGATGTTTCAATGATATGAATGCCTTCTGTTGATATTCACCCCAAAATAATTTTACTTTCACTCCCACCTTGGTGACTTGACTCAAGGGCCAAGTGATACGAGAAAATCCCAACACGAACCTATGGTAGAAGTTGGGAAGACCCAGAAAGTTGTGAAGCTTTATCAGAGTGGTTGGAGATGGCTAATCCTGAATGACTTGGATCTCGGTTGGATCCACATGCACCCCCTTTTCATCAATAGTGTATCCCAGAGATTGAACTTGGGTCAGGCCAAAAGTGCATTTCTCCAAATTCGCACATAACTTCTGTCGCTACAGTGTTTGGAGAACTTGTCGGATGTGGTGGAGGTGCTCTTCCTAAATATGGCTGAAGATTAGGATTTCATCCAAGTATACCACTACAAATGAGTTGGTAAATGGCTGCAAGATGTCATCCATTAGCCTCATAAAGGTTTCAGGAGCATTTTTCAACCCGAAAGGCATAACCAACCATTTAAAAAGGCCGTCCTTGGCTTTGAAGGCAGTCTTCCACACATCGGAGGGTTCGATTAATACCTGGTCATATCCTGACTTCAAATCAATCTTTCTAAAAAATTTTCCTCCTTTAGTTGGTCTAGAAGGTCATTGATCTGTGGGATTGAGTACCTATTCTAGATAGTGATCTTATTCAATGCCCAATAGTCAATACAGAGTCTCCAAGTCCCATCCTTCCTCCATACCAACAAGATCTAGTTCCCATAGGGTGATGAACTCGGTCATATGTGACCTTTCTATAGTAGCTCCTGAATCTGCCTCTTGATTTCATCGTTCTCTAGAATAGAGCACCGATAGATTGGTCCATTGAGCAACGGTGCACTTGGGGTCAGATCGATGGAGTGCTTGACCTGACAGTGCAGAGGAACCCCTGCAGGGGAGGTGAAGATGTCCTCATACTCCTCCACGACTTTGTCCATCTGTAGTCGTCGTGCAGAGGGCCCCTATCTTCCTCTTTCCTTGAGGGCGTATCATCAAGAAAACAAATTTCCTAGTTTTGGAAATGATCTTACTGCATTGTTTTGCAGTAATCAAAGAGATGGTGGTAGGCGGTGCTACCTTCGGTATCCTCGACAACTTATTTCCCAAAGTAATAATAACAACACGAGGCCTTAACTCATATCCAACATGTTGCTTCCACAAGTATGGTTGACCTAATAATACACATAAACATCAAAAGGAAAAACGTCACATAATACCCCATCCGTGAAGGGCTTGATGTTGTATGGAAGGTGACACTTGTAGCTCACATGAAGATCCCATGCTTGGTGAAGCCACTCGATGGTGTACGGTTATGGATATGCGGTGGTCAGTAAGCCCAACTGCTTCATGACCTCTACCAAAATGAGGTTATTTTGGCTCCCGCTATCAATAATAAACAATAGCGAAGAGCCATTTATCCACATCTGGGAGTGGAAGAGGTGCTCCACCTCCTCTGGATCTTCAGGTTACTCCTTCTGGATCTTCGTAGTGGCAACGGTGGCATTAGGCTCCACATCGATAATCTACTTCCCTTTCTCATTCCCCTTATTGGATTCTAACTCAAAGTCTAAACATGCATCTAATTCCGAATACTTTATCTCAACCACTAGTGACTTCTTGGCCCGACACTCACTTGTGTTGTGAGTGGAGCTCTTATGGAACTCACACCACTTTTCCGTGTCCTTCTTCATCTTCGCAGTGTTGTTCTTTGCTTGTGGCTTTGGCGGGTTGTCCTGGGCCACCCTACCTTGGCTTTGTCCTTTGTTCAATGGTTTGGAGGAGCCTTTCCCTTGCTTCGGATTTGTAGATCCAAAGTCTTGCTTCTTTTGTTTAAACTTCTGCTCGATCTTGACAGCGTATCGGTACCTTGTGCCGAGCGAGGAGATGTGTAGGCAGCCACAATATTTGAGTACCAAATGCAACTTAGAATCCTTGATACCCAACTTTGTGCGAAAGGTATGAAAAATATTGGTAAAATCCAACACGTCTTGGTCCCTTCCCTATCGCAGCGTTGTCCACTTTATGTCTTTATCCTCATAGCTTCTGATAGGGTAGTACTGCTCCTTGATGACATTCTGGAATGAATTCTAGGTGGGTACAATTGAAAATAGTGAGGTCTTGCTTTCATCCTTCTGATCACAGTAGGTTTCCCACTAGTCCTTGATGTGGGGGTCGCTTTGAGAAGAGGAAAAGTAATCTTTTCCCGGCCGGAAAAATCATGAACAGAAAAATACCCTTCTAGCAAATTTTAGCATTTATCTACAACATCTACATCTATTTGACCTTCAAATATGGGAATGTCAAAGATAACTTGTACCTTAAAGGGTGTGGCGCTTCCAGAGTAGCTGTTGGAAGTAGATGTGTTGCCCCTAGGTAGCCGTTGAAGGATCTAGGCAAAGTTGTCCATCATCGCATTCCTTTGTCACTCGAGGGCCTCTTCGAGAAAGATTTTGATAGGATATCCTACCCCCTCATCTTTCTTTTCATCCACCATGGGAGGTCGTCGGGATTTGTGAGGCTTGTCTTGCAAAGGTTCGACCAGTTCAAACCCTAACTCTTTATATCCCGACATCGTTGGGGACATGCAAAGAAAAATAGAGAAAGAGCAGACCGCTCTGATACCATTGATCCGGATTTAAACAGGAACGCAATAAATTATAGAGATATCCATAAAAATAGAGATACAATAGAAATAATACTTCATTTCATTAATGTAAAATACTTAAATATGCTTACAAACAGACTTGGAAATAAACTAGCTCGAGAGATGGTAGCTTATCTCTAAGGAGAGATGTGGTGGCTACATGCCTTTGAGCTCCCTTACAAAGAGACTCAAATGCCTTTTTATTGTTGAGAAACAATGTAAAACCATAAGCATCCAAACCCTAACCCTAGGAGATGAAGCACTAAACTATGGGCCTCGTTTTGGGTAAATTGGTACAACAACTTCTTGGGGTTGTAACCTTGGCATACGATCTTCGTTTGACGTGCAAAATACCTCATTAGAAATATCTATCCAAGGACTACAACTTTAGGATGCGAAACATCAATCCATAGACCCATGTTTCTCCCTGTTATCCAAAAAAACGTTGTTTAGGGCCTCAAAACGGCTCCAAAAGTTTAAGACCCGAAAAAACTGCCAAAAATAGTAAATTGTGCTACAAATAAGGAAACTAAAAAACTGAAAGAAACAATGGTGGGGGTCCAAGTGGAATTGGCCGATGGCCACCAATATCCGCTTGGATCACTTATTTAAATATGTTGACTAGTCATTTCATAGTAAGTAAATTGGACATATGCTTTATGTCAATGTATGTTTGCTCTCACCATATGTGTCCCTATTAGAGTTTTTATGGAAAATCTCGGTTGGGATTGTAACATGCAATTTAGAATGGTAATGCATGTAAGATATTTAAAAGGAAAAATGTGCACCTCCCAACCAATTTTGTCTCTTGAGCATAAAGAGGTTTAAAAATAGATAACGCATAGACAACCAAGATCAACTTTTAAAAGTAGAAAATGGATATATGTTAGGTTTATTGAAAGGTATTGGTTGAAAATATGTAGGTAAATGGTTCTACTTCTTGGCAAAAATATTCCCCACACGTGGGGGAAAAGAAGGTAGATGGTTTTAACCCATATTGATTCTCGTGGTGCAAGATCAAACCAAAGCGCTAAAAGAAATTAGAAACCAATGAAAGAGCTAATATCACAACAAAGTGATTTCAAGATATGGCATTAATGTATTTGTTGCAGTAAATGGGCTTTCTTCCCCCCCCTTGTCAAACCCCTTCAAGGTTTGAGAAGTTTACATATAAATAAAAGAGACACATCTAAAGTATTATGTATAGTCTTCAACACTCACTATTAGGTATGTATTTGTAAATTAGTGATATCATCCGTTTCCTATTAGTGTTGTATAATATGTTTTCGAGGCTTGTAATGAAAAAGTGAAATGGACGAACATGGAATGAAAGGGAGGGATGGATAGATTGGAATGAAATTAATCGATTTCACCGATGTGAAATTAAATATAGATGGAGAGAGTGAAATGAAATGAAATGAAGGAAGGGGATAGTGGAGTGTTTCATAATATTTCTAATTATATTTTAGAATTGGGTAGTTGTATCAAGTAGAAATTTCATATTGAAACTAAAAAATGTATTGAAATTGAAAAATTACTTGTAAATATTTGATATAATGTATAAGATGAAGAATATTCCCACCATAGCAAACCTTAGTCATTTATTTAATTCAAAATCAAACTTCTCCAACTCTAATGCGAATATAAATCACACCCATTAAAGTAATTAAGAATGAATTCACTTGAATCTGAAATATAAAATATGAAAATAGAACAATGAGAAATTTGTGGGTAATTTTTTTATATCATATATGATTAAAGAAGCTAAAATTACCCATCCCTTTTTAATAATTATATATATATATATATATATTTTATTTTTTTTTTATTTTTAGATATAATAAAAGTATAAATTTTATTATTTTATTATTAATTATACCATTATATAATATTTATTTATAAATGTATTTATTTATTATATATCATTATATATATTATATATATATATATATATATATATATATATATATATATATATATTATATATATATTTAATTTAAGCTTAAAAGTTAATGAAAAAGTGAAGCTTAAAGTGAATGAACAATATAAAGAGGTATAAAAAATGGATACCTACAATATCTAGTGAAAGTAGAGATTTTCTAAATTGGAAAGGTTAGTATTGTTTGTAATGGTAGGGGGTTAAATGATACAATTTTTAGAGATATCTTCCAATATGTAGTCAAATTAAGGGTATTGTTTAATATGCCATGAACGCCTGTGATATTTCAAAGTATCATTGAATGAAACCCTGTGGGAATCCTTGAGCGGGAATGGTGCAACAATAGTTGGCTTGGAAGAGGGATGTTGAGGTGATGAAAGAGATCTAGGTTCCTACTCCAACACTACTAAGGCAGTCTGACAAGGATAATATAGAAATTAATCATGAACCTGGTTCGACCAAAGCAAGCTTGTTTTATTCTTGTTTTAAACCATCTATTGCAAATATGGATAAGTTTTATGAGTCTTTTGGAAGGTTTATAGGCAATATTAGCTTAAAGTTTTCATATGGAGACAATGTAGTAACAAATCAAGTCATTTTTGGACATTTTTATCTCAATTGATGAAGATCTAGTTGCATATGTAAAAGGCTTTGTCCTTGAAATATATATATATATATATATATATATAGATATAAGATAAAGTAATTATATTATAATATATTTATATATATAATATATATATATATATATAAGAATATAAGATCAAAGTAACACTCATACTATTTAAGTTCCAAACAATAAATTTGGGTGGGCCTATAATGCTATTATGTCAATAGGGATGTCTATTTTGGAATTGGGCTTCCAAAATTTTGATTTAATTATCAATAATTATTAGGTGGATGGTAGGGATTTAATTTCTATGGGATATTCTAGAATATTCTTAGTAGTATACAGAAATCAAATCTTGATATTTATCCCCAAAGAGATGCCATTTTTCCTCTCTTAATTAAATTGATTAGTTATAAAAATGTCATATAAACAAGTGTCATATGAAATGAGTTATAGTTTTTTGAGAATGTGGTATTGATAACCCATGGTGTTGGAACATGGTATTTTAACAATGTCTATTTACAAATTAAGGATGTCGAAGATAATGCTAGAGAAAATCTTGTTCCATGTTTTTTCAAATATATATGTTTAACTTATATATTAAAAATGTTTATAATTAAATAATAATAATTACGTCATACGACATTCCCCTCTGAAATCAACTCCCCCAACTGCCTTTTTGTCATAATCCTGACCATCAAATCCATTGTTAAATGATTAAATGTTTTTCCACCATTAGATTCTACTCACTGTCAAGTCAATTAAATCTTGATTTGCAGTATTATAACCATAGTCCCATTTGCAATTCTTTCAACTCGGTTCAGTGGCTCCACTGGGTGCATCTAACTGCAAAACCCTAACTCAGTTAGGGTTGCCTCCTGGGTCGCTAGTTCTCACCTCTTGGCCAGGACATTGCAATGAACTAGTCTCTCTATCTTGCCTATCCACTGCTACTACGAATTTCTACCCAAATACCATCTAGAATTCAGTTTCACACGGTGCGAGTAAACCTAATTTTTG
The DNA here is from genome assembly GCA_000404065.3 of Pinus taeda. Lineage (NCBI taxonomy): Eukaryota > Viridiplantae > Streptophyta > Pinopsida > Pinales > Pinaceae > Pinus > Pinus taeda. The sequence continues at coordinate 41,149 of APFE030036335.1, forward strand.
ATGATGGGTTAGGAGTCTTTTAGCAATTTACACATTAGGTATATGAACATTCCTTTTTAGTTTTCTTTAATCTTGCTAATTCTTTGTTTCTTGTCCTACCTACAGGTCCTTGGGTTGTTCTACAATTCAAGGGCTTCTAGCACCGAGGAAAGAACTTGAATCCTTCAGTACAGGTAATGTGTTCTAAACCCTTTATGATTCGCAAAAAGGTCCTCTGGTTACTTTCGAATATATACATAAGTGTTCAATTGCTAAGTCCTTCCCAGTGTCCAGTTGCAAGGTTATTTCCATGTTCGACAGGCATTGTCAAGGGCACTTCTAGTTATGGCTCACATGGTAGCAGAGGGATACCCATGAATTAGGTGTAATTAAGAATGAAGTTCGAAATGGTATGAGTATTTGTGTTGGGAATGGCTTGCCTCCAACACTAGACTAGTTACTCTTATGTGTTAGTCTTTAGCTCCATCAAAATTACTATTTAAAATTTTTTTCTCTGTAACTGTTATATGGGTTGAAGAAGCCTTGTTTCCATAGGACTGATCATCCAATTAATTAATGAATTCAGCTGTTAATTTTATTTTTCGACAATGTCGGCCTAAGAGTCGGGTACCAAGTTCTGTTTTCTTTTGAACTGTTTCAAAATGTTCCTAAGTAATATTAATCATATTTACACATGTTACAAATTGGTTGCACCATACAATTTACTGGCAAGTTTGGGAAATGTCGTTTTTTGGTTTATACTTGAATCTTACAATTTGCTGCTCTTTACAAGACCGCTCTTAGTTGTTGGGGTTATTTACTGGATTCATGTAGGTTACATTTACCAAAGATTTTCAATACCGTATCGACTACCAAGGTTTTGAATGGGTTGATTGTGTGAGTTTCTTTTTGAAAAATTCTTAAATTTGTTGACTCGGATACCAAGTTATGTTTTCTTTTGAACTGTTTCAAAATGTTCCTAAGTAATATTAATCGTACTTACAGAGGTTACAAATTGGTTGCACTGTACAATTTGCAGGTGAGTTTGGGCAATGCCATTTTTGGGTTTATATTTGAATCTTACCATTTGCTTCTCTTTACGAGACCTCCCTTATCTGTTGGGATTATTTACTGGATTCTTGTAGGTTACATTTACCATAGATTTTCAACACTATATCGATTACCAAGGTTCTGAATGGGTTGATTGCGTGAGTTTCTTTTTAAAAAATTCTTAAATTTGTTAAATCCTTTCACTCATAACCACTTCTTCATTGTCTCGAAGGGACTATCTGAGAAGTAAATCTGGGTTGAGATGATTTAGTTTTCCATTTTCTAATGGTCTAGTGCATATTCGTTTTCCATGATAATTTGGAGTTCCAAAAAGAGAAATGGGCTTTACATTCTTAGTCGTAAACAATTATGTAGGAGAGTTGAAAGAAGTTATGGAAGTTTCCCATGCAACTTAATTTCAAAGGTAGACGGTTCCGCTATTTCGGCCAATTTAGCGTTGCCTCAATAGTTCCCACTATTAGGTGGCTGAGAGGGATTATTTTTATGGAACGACCATCAAATTATATGTTTGATTTTATGATTTGATAGCTATAATTTTTCTTGGCCAACACAAATATGTCATTTTTCCAATTATTTTTTCCTCTTTGGAAAGGAATACAAATAAGCATTTAAATCATATCACCATAGAAGTTATGTATCTTATTTTCCAATTTTGGTTTCACTGTTAAGGTTAGATTTAGTTTTATAGCTTAATTTATTGTAAATATTGGCTTTGGCTGAATCTAATATGAATGTCAAGATCATTGATGTCTCATACAAAAACATAAGGGGAACCTTAATAACACCGGAGGCCATTAATTTAAGCTGTAGTAAAATTTTTCCCTGTGAAGCTATCAAATTGGAGAATTTGAATTTGAGCAAGATGGAAATCATCATTTCTGCAATAATTGGCATTCAAGATACTACAACTCACCCCTTTGAAGCAATTCTTTCATTTCATATTAAACTAGGCTTAATTTCTTTTTCAACATTACATCTTTTTTGGGTGTATATCAAGTTGAATCTTGTTTCGATTTTAGTATGCCCACACATAAAGCAGATTTAGTTTTAGTTCTAGTTATGGGAGCTTTTGGATTCACATGATTTGAGATTTTAGATAATTTAGATGGGTATTGCTACTGTAGTAATCCATGTTTTATGTGTAGCTAAATATGATTAGGCTTGAAGGCAAGATGGAAATCATAATTGTTGCAACCATTGGCACTAGAGAGACAATGGGTCATCTCTTTACAGAACATGGTGCCAAACACATGAGAGCAGATGTGAAAATTACAAAGATGGGAGATACATTTGAGTTCATCTATTGCAATGTGAGGAATGAAGAGCATCTGACAACAACAATGGACAAGGGTAGTGGATTTCTTACACCACACCTGGGTCATTCATATGCGTGGGTGTGAACCAATATCCATGGATTTGGGAGAAAATTGTTGGAGTTTTCACCTCCCTTAGACTGTTCTTTAAACACTCTGGATGTGGCTCAGGCATTGTTGTTTACTATCACAGAGGATTCTATTTTTAGTAGTGGACATTATTTGATGGTGGACTGTAGGAATAGAGAGACAAGCCTCTATGATAGTGCTCACTGGTACACCACTCATTCCCCTCTGTTTTCTTTTCAATTTAGGCTCATTTTTTATTTAATATTGGAAACCTATGGGTGCATAGTTTCGATTTTAGCTTTCTAATTTTAATTTTGGTTTTTGGTTTCCTTTGCACAAGTTGATATCTATTTGATATATCAATTTCTCTCTCTTTTGTAGTGAGTGCAGGCTTGCAGACATTGTTAAGGAGGGAACAACAACAGATCCTTGTCTTTTCTTAATCATGAGGTGGTCGTTGGATTCCAAAATCTTCAGAAACAAAATCATGATGCAATAGTTGAGTACTGCCTTATTCACAAACAATTAGGTAGGAGAGTCCAAAGAAGTTCTGGAAGCTACCCATGTAGCTTAATTTCAAAGGTACATTGTTCCCCTATTACAACCAATGAAATGTTGCCTCAATAGTTCCCACTACCAAGTGGCTGAGAGGGAATTATTTTGTAGAACGACGATCACATTATATGTTTGATTTTTTGATTTGATAGTTGTAAGTTTGCTTGGCCAACACAAATATGTCATTTCGCCACTCATTTTTCCCTCTTTGGAAAGGAATAAAAAGAAGCATTGAAATCAGGTTGTCCATAAGATTTGTTTTTTATGGAAATGGATAGAAACAAATTTCAGGACCGCCAGAGTGAGTTCATTAAGAGGAAGCAAAGGCAAAAGGAGAAAAATAAAGGTGTGAAATGAGATGGGAGCATCTAGAAGCAGTTGCTACTTCAACAAATATAAGTAATAAAGTTGTGGTTGCAGCAAATCTGACAAGTAGCAACCTACCTTCATCCAGAAAATGTAAGGAATCCAATCATCATTGACCAATACTATTGCACAGGTTGTACTGCCCAGGTGATCATCATTCTCCTCCTATATATACATTTTCCCTTTAATTTATTTTATGGCTGGATTTTTTTCTATATGGCACTTGAAGATTGCAGTGAAAACTTTGAATGGAATCACTCTTTTGGAAAGTGTTGGAGCTAAAACAAATGGAGAGGTTGTTTTTGTGGTTTTCAATCATGCTATTTGCATTTAGGGCTGCTTGAAAAGATGACTATGCCACAAATATGTGAATTTCATCAAGGGTAGGAACATTTGTTACCTAGGATTACTTATTTGATGGCTTGCTTACATCATCTATATTACTTCTTGTTGGGTACCCAAGTTTCCTTTCTTCTGATAATCATATACAAGAAGCTTCTCTCTTATTCCTTCATAAAACTCTCTAAGAGGGACTATATTTTCATGTCAAAGGTGACCCAAATCCTTAATTACAGACAAGATTTATTTTCTGTCCTTGCAAGTCCCTTCAACTCTGTTTCAGTCCCTTTTAGTCCCTTCCCTGAGAAGCCTTAGAGAAATAGTTCCTCCTTTGCTAAGATTGGCTTTCTAAACAGTGCCAAAGTTGGTTGGCCTATTGTATTCAACACATCCTCCATCGTGAGATTCTCCCCACCTTCAAAACCACAAATCTTCCCTCCTTTGTTTCTTCATCCTTGAATTCATTCGTAGAAGGATCCCCTCCTCCCAGAACTTTCATATTGTGGGTACTTCAAGATTTACAAATTTCTTTCTTTTGATAATTGTGATGTGTTTTGGTAGATAACTAGCGGCCTCATTGCACCAACCAACACTAAACAAGTTCAAAATAAATACTGGTTGCAGTTCACTAAGGTTGATGGTCTCATAGTGTATGGTGGGGGACATTTGGATGGACAAGGAAGCTCCTGGTGGAATTGTAAAATAAATCAGCAAGTATGAATAAAGTTATTAGTTGTACCATCATTCATCTGTTGCTTTTTTAGTGATTTGGGTAGCATCTACTTACACATCTTCATACTTATATTGACAGAAATGCATTGTTTGGTGTGCAATGCAAACTCGGGCCTATGATATTGCTTCTATCTATTTGATTGGTTTTGAACTTAGGTTGATTGCATATTTTGGTAATATTTCGGGATGTTTATTTTGTTTAATTTAATTTGGATTGAAATATTTTGAAATATTTGATTTTGTTTAATTTTATTTGGCTTAGCTTCTATCTATCAAATTATGAAATATTTCCAAAACTACAAATTTTTTTATTTAATATAATTGTTGAACAATAAAGAGCTTACCTATATGATCTTGACATTGTGAAATGATAATGGGCAATCTTGACATTGTGACATGATAATGGGATATCTTGACATTCTGAAATGATAATGGGTAGTCTTTATGATTCTTGGGCACTACAAATATAGTGCTGAAAGATATTACTTCCATCAACAACAAGAAGTTCCATATCTCCATTGATGCAAGTAAGAACGTCCTGGCTGAGCGATTCACTATCAAGGCCCCAGAGGATAGCCCCAATACCGATGGAATAGGTGGATTATATTTTCCAAGAACATTCTAAAATTTTTGGAGAAAGGAGAACTATTGTATTAAAGATAATAATTTTAACTTTGGCTGTGTAGGAGATGATTGTATTGGTATTTTGCAAGGAAATTCCAATATTAACATTGAATAGGTTACTTGTGGACAAGGCCATGGAATCAGGTGAAATAGTTTCATCAATATATCTTCTTCCAATGTCCATCTTCAAAAGCTCAACATAGAAATAGGTGGATTATATTTTCCAACAACATTCTAAAATTGTTGGAGAAAGGAGAAGTATTGTATTAAAGATAATAGTTTTAACTTTGGCTGTGCAGGAGATGATTGTATTGGTATTTTGGAAGGAAATCCCAATATTAACATTGCATAGGTTACTTGTGGAAAAGGCCATGGAATCAGGTGAAATAGTTTCATCAAAATTTTAAATAGACAAAGGATATGACCATTCAATGTAGTGCAATGACAATAGATTTTTGTTATTATTACATAGTGTGGGAAGCCTAGGCATATATCTTTCTCTTAATAGAGTCACCACTGTCACTATAAAAGGAGTTTCTTACATTGGCACTAACAATGGTGTTAGAATTAAAACATTGCAAGGAGGAAAGGGCTTTGCTAAGGGCTTAAAATTTGAGAACACACATATGAACAATGTAAGGAATCCAATCATCATTGACCCATGATATTTCCCAGGTCGTACTTCCCAAGTGATCATTATTCTCCTTCTATCTAAACACTTTCCCATTATTTTATTTTATTGCTCGCTTTTTCTATGTATGGCACTTGAAGATTGAAGTATCATCTGACCACCGAAGTTCTGCAAATTATTTTCCTGTTTTGGTTTCACTATTAAGACTGGCTTTAGTTTTATAACTTACTTTGTTGTAAATATTGGCTTTGGTTGTGTAGGAATCTAATATGAATGTCAAGATCACTGATGTCTCATACGAAAACATAAGGGGAACCTCAATAACACCGGAGGCCATTAATTTAAGCTGCAGTAAAGGTTTTCCTTGGGAAGTTATCAAATTGGAGAATGTGAATTTGAGCAATGGAAATAAACAAGCTCAGTCTCTTTGTAAAAATGCAAAGGGACTTAAAGTTAATTTTGTTAAGCTACCTTTAATTTGATGAAGGGTGAATGCCTACGCTAAATGCCAACATTAATATAATGGTTGATTTACTAGTTATCTTGTAATTTTATTTCAATGTCAATTTGAGCTATGGAAATAATGAAGCTCAATCTTGGTATAAAAATTCCAAAGGGCTCAAAGTTATTTTTGTCAAGTCCCTTTTGGGTTGGTTAAAAAATTAAATGTTCTCCGAATGTCAACTTGAGTATGTTGAACTTTACATTAGCTATCAGTTAATCTAAAATATGTTCAAATTATTATAGTCTAATGTACTCTTTTTTACAATATATTATCATTGGTTTACTTAAGAATATTTTCATTGAAACAATTGTGTTTCACTTGGTGTTTGATATTTGTGAATTCTGCCAGTAAACATAAAATCAACAATAACAACACACATCGCAATATAGAATAACACGTGACATGTGCACGAGGGTTGCAAAACCATTCTTGGAATCTCAAGGGAATGACAGTTCAATGACCTTCCACATTCTCAAGCTCTTTACAATAATGTAAATAGTAAATACTTAACCAAGGTCTGGTATCATTTCCTTAAATAAAAATTATATCCTTTTAGCGGGACCTTGATATAAACAGTGCACACTAGAAACTCGCAAATCAATGAGGCAATGCATTTCCTGTGTGACAGATGGAAGATTTTACAGGTCTGATTAGTGACGGTACAAAAGGATCGTGGATTTGGAGCAAAGTGGAAATGGAGGCCACTGGGAACCTGGATACCTTTCTCAATATACATAATAGATGAATATATATTTTAATTTAATGATTATATTTTCCAACAACAACACTCAAAACCACATAGTAAATAAATACACATAATAGAGGAATATATGTTTTCTTATGAGTATTTTGTATTTTAAGTATTGATTAGTCTATATTGGTCAATTTTAATGGACTACTGTTCCTAGAACTCACCATATACAGAATGCTCATAGTTAACTCATGGGATATAGATGAAAGTGTCCAATCTATGTATAAAGCATCATTTATAAAGTTTTGATGCAATTTTAAATGTGGAAATGCAACCATCATATTTTTCATGATCTTATTTTTCTTTATTTACCTCATCCTTTATAATCTACTATTTGTAAAAAAAAATTGAAACTTAAAAAAAATATTAGAAGATCAAGAGCCAATATTTGTTACAAACATTGTACTATCTATTAAGGTCAGATAATGTAAATCATTTAGCTTTATCTTCCACCTTTGCATGCAATTTTCTTTATTAATTCTTATTTTCAATGACCATTTACATTTATGCCTTACGACGTTTCCTTTGCAACATCTAGTGCAAATGCTAGGAATAATAATAGCAATAATAATGTCCATGGGGTCTTGGATAGACAATGATCGGGTGCTCTATTAAGGAACTCATTGATGTGAAGTCATTGGTTCAATACCCTACCCCAATCGAGGTGATACATTGGACATGATGAAGATGTAGTCCCACCAAACTTACTATAATAATAATAATAAGGTTGTAATTTAGCTAGTTCTGTGATTTTTTTAATTATGATTTTTTAAATTTTAACATGTATTATGGAGTAAGTGTTGTGATTCCTATTATGGATTTCTATCTACGACACCAATCATTTAATTTATAATTTGCATTAGTTTAACTTAAAAAAAAAAAAAATAGGAAGTTACTAGAGACAAGAAAACTTTTAAAGATTATTCATCTCAACAATTTCCACTGGCTTTACTTAAATTTACTGATCACACATATTAATCAAATATTGTTACATATAGATACATTAGTGTTGTCTCAATATAGACAAATTACCTTGGAGATGCAATCACTTGGTTGATGGAATATCTCAACCACATATCAATCTATGAAACATCTAGTTATAAACAACTCCTAAGAAATAGGAATAAACTTCTTTACTTAGAAAGCATCACACATATGACAAGTAGGAATACATTTTCTAAGTTCTTTTCCACCACTACAATCGTGCCAAAATGATCAAAATGAAAAACCAAGTTACTCATGGTTAAACTCACTTCAAAATTGGATAATGGGAAATGGGAATATACCTTTAGCAATATACTCTGTGGGGTCCACCTCCTGAAGTTTTATGGGATATGATCGTACGATAATTATCCATTTATGAAGTGTTGCAACAATTACCTACTTCATGTGATTATATGGATTCTCATTTTAAACTTTGTGTCTATAAAATGGAGTACCTGTTAACAATAGTATGATAGATATAATAAATCCCTCCATGGAAATCACATAACTTGTAGTGAATTCCATGTGGTCTTGGATGTAGGTGAAGAAGAATACACATGCATTGCAACTTATCTAACAAGTAGTGGACAAAGCAGTATTCCAGAAAATTATGACCATATATTTGGTAAAGACAGTGAGGGAGATTTTGCCAATGGGCTATTAAGGTATGACCAAAGTCAAAATTGTTTAGCTGTAGAATACTAGGAGAGAATTTGAAAATTTGAAAATGAAAGAAACATAGTATTGATTCATTCATGAATCGGGTTCTAACCATTGTAAATTAGTTAGAAAATTATAGTGATGACATTAAATATCAAATAGTGGTTGAAAATGTCCTCAAATCTTTGTCTATTAAATTTGATGTTCTAGTAGCAACTATTAAAGAAGCCATGAATTTGGCAACATTGTCAATTGATGAATTGATGGGATCACTTTCATCCCATGAGGTGAGTATAGATAGAAATAACAAGTCCTCCATAGAAATACATTTTAAAATCCATGTTTCTACCTCAAGATGCAAAGGTTGAGGCAGATGTAGATCAAGAGGCAGAAGTCAAGCCAGAAGAAATGGTGGTTAGAGAGATGGAAAAGAAGAGAAAGAACACGATAATGGAAGCAACAATAGGAGCTCAAACAATAATCTAAGAGTCAAAAAATCAAAGGTGATATGTTATTATTACAATAAACTTGGTCACTATGCATGTGATTATAGGAAGAGGATAGTTGATCAACGAAAGTAGAGAGAAAATGTAACTATAGAAAATAGTGGCTCCATGTTCTTAGTTTGTCATACCATGTATGAACTCTCTGATAATGTTTGGTTATTAGATAGTGGTTGCAATAACCACATGATTTGAAACAAGAATGTGGTTGCACACCTAGATGAATTGTTTAAGATAGAGGTAAAATTGGGGGCTGATAAGATCATGGATGTAGATGGAAAAGGAGTGGTCAACATTCTGACCAAGTAAGGGGAGTTGAAGAAAATTTCATAGATATATTATCTTCCTAGTCTAAAACGTAATATGATAAGTGTTGGAAAATTAATGCAAAAATGATATAAAATTATTTTTGGGGGACAATACTTTATCATATATGATAAACCTCCAAGAAAGGCACTGATAGCGAAGGTGTGGATGATGAAGAACATATTGTTCCCTCTGATCATGAATTGCAGAAATCAAGTCAATTATTTTAAGGTTGCATGTGTTCATTATTATTGGTTATGGCACTATTAGTTTGGAAATTTTCATTTTTATGGTTTAGGATTGTCGCAGTGAAAAGGGATGGCTAGAGGATTACCTCCTATCCAAGAACCCTCTAGTATCTGTGAGTGTTGTATCTTGGGAAAACAACACCATGAAATTTTTTCAATATGAGTTGCATACAGAGAAAAGAAACCACTAGAGTTGGTTCATATATACATATGTGGAACCATGAAGACACAATTGATTGCTCGAAGTCATTACTTCCTCACATTTATTGATGATTTTAATAGAAAGGCGTGGATTTATTTTTGAAGTAAAAGTCTGAGACTTCTGAGAAATTCAAAGAATTCAAAGCCATAGTAGAGAAGAAGAGTGATCACCAGATCAAAGTATTGGGATTAGAGCATGGTGGAGAATATGATTCAATGGCTTTCCATGCTTACTACAAACACCATGGAATTAGGAGGCAATTTACAACCAGATATACATCGTAGGAAAATGGTCTAGCAATGATAAAGAACTTAATGATTATGAGCACGGTAAGGAGCATGCTGAAAGGCAAAAAAAAATTCAAATGAGTATTAGGAAGAAGCAATTACGTGCATTGTTTATGCGATAAACAAATCTCCTACAAAAATAGATGAATAAAGTTGTGCAAGAAGCATGGTTGGGTATACCTTGTAGTGTATCTCGTTTTAGAGTGTTTGGATGCAAAGCATATGTGCATGTACATAAAGAGCTAAGATGCAATTTAGATGATAAAAGTGAAAATTTTATATTTAATGGGTATATTGAGCATTCAAAAGCATATAAATTATATAACCCTGTCACCAAAAGGACTATAATCAATAGATATGTAGAGCTAAAGGAATAAGAGTCATGGAATGGGAGTGTATACGAAGCTACTGGTGCAAGAGTACTTCTCACACAAGTAGAATATGTAGTTGAAAATGAGAAGAAAGGATCATACGAGAAGACACCAAACAGAGTAATGCCAGTAAGGACTCCATGATATTTTGAACAACATGGATCTTCAAGTAGATGACCATGTCGAAATACTACTAGGTAATGAAACAAGTAATGATAAGAGAAAAATGAGAAGTTTGCAATATATTTATGATGATTTATATGCCAATTCCAATTTTTCATTATTGTCATTTCAACCTTCATCATTTGAGTAAGCTATCAAAGATGAGAATTGGATGAAATCTATGGATGAAGAAATATAATCTATAGAAAAAAAATGATACGTGGGATTTGGTTGAGTTACCTAAAGATAAAAATCTGATTAGTGTGAAATGGGTCTGCAAGAAAATTTCGAATTAAAAATAAGAGATTAACATATTTAAAGAAAGGCCTATAGCAACAGGGTTCTTGCAACAACCAAGAATATAATTTGGAGAAACTTCTGCTCCGATAGCCAGGTTGGATACGGTAAGAGAAATGTCGGAAATAACAACTTAGAATAAGTGGAAAGTGTATCATATGAATGTGAAATTAGCCTTCTTGAAGAGGAAATCTATGTGCAAAAACCTCCAAGTTATGAAGTTAAAGGTCATGAAGCTAAAGTTTATAGATTTAAGAAAGTGCTTTATGGACTCAAACAAGCTCCAAGAGCTTGGTATAGTAGAATTTATAGTTAGATGATTAAGAATTTATTTATAAGAAGAAACATTGAACTAGCCTTGTACACAAAGAGAAATGATTATGGTTAAATTTTGACTGTATGTACATATGTAGATGAGATGATTCATATTGGTGATCTTGAACTAGATCAGTTTAAAGTAGCAAGGAAGAAAGAATTTTAAATGGTAGATCTTGGTCTTATGAAATATTGTTTTGGCACAAAATTTGAGCAATTATAGAAGTGGATTTATATTTTCCAAAATATATATGCAAACGAATTAATGAAAATATTTAGAATGGAAAGTTGTAACATGTAGCTACCCCAGTAGTGACAAGTACAAAGTTAAGAAAGGATGAAGAAAGCTCATTTGTAAATCCAAGATTGGTTGGAAGCCTTATGTATCTCACAACTATAAGGAGGGATAGTATGCATGGAGTTAGTTCAATTTCTATATTTATGGACTCACCAAAATACTGACATTGGAAGGTTGGCAAAAGGATTTTGAGATACATAGCAGGAGTTACAAATTGTGGCATATTGTGTGAAAGTACGAAAAAGAAGGATTTTGTTGGATATACTAAAAGTGACCTTGCATGAATTTTGGATGATAGAAAAAGAAATTCTAGTTATGTGTTTCATCTTGGTTCAAGTGTGATATTATGGGCATTTAAGAATCATCCTATTATGAAACATTCATCAGCAGAAGAAAAATAGGTAGTAGCGACATCAATAGCATGTTAAGCAATATTGTTATGTAGAGTTTTGGATGGATTTCAGTAGAAACAAGAAGGATCAACAGTAATATATTATGCCAACATGTGAACCATTTCACTATTAAAGCATAATGTGCTTAATCGAAAGAGAAAACATATAGATAAAAGATACCATTTTATAAGAGAACATGTGGGCAATGGAGAAGTTTATTTAGAGCCTTGTAATTTGGGTGATCTGTTGGCTGATTTATTCACTAAGCCATTAGCACATGATATATTTGAGTTTCATAGAGGAAACTTAGGAGTTGTAAGCCTAGTTAAGACTTGACCAATATGCATGTTAATTTATAATGATTCATGTTTTAGTTTAGTGATTATCATTAAGAGGGAGTGATAGCAATAGGTAATTACTTGAGCATGTAGAGTAATCTAGAGAAATATTCCAAGTTAATTTGAGTTTAGTCTACATTTAGAAATGTCAAGTTAGTGTCATTTTGCATAAAGAAGTTATTCTGAGTGAGCTTCAATTAGGTCACGAGTTACAAAGGATAAATACATCACATTGGGATAAATTGTAATCAATCAGCTCTTTTGTGATTAATAGAGAAGAGCAGTAGCTCATGTGTATGTGTGAAATTTGTGTTTTCCTTCTATGCCTTTCCAACAATAATTCTTTCCATAACATTTAATTAAAATATAGAAATTATTTTCTTATGAATATTTTACCATTTATTGAACTATAAAATTATTAATTTTAATGTCAAAAATAAAATCGCATTTTATGTATTTCACATTCTCTTACTATCCTCGATTTATATAAAATATGTACATTCTCTTCTCACCTTCACCCCATTTTGAATTCATTTGAAATGTATAGTCTCTTCCCCACATCCATCCCTCTCCCCACATACTACTTGAAATATGCATGTTATCACCTTGACTCTTCAATGTCATATAGTAAGACTTTTCATGTAATAAACAAACATTCACTACCGATCGAATGTTCATAGAGCAAGACGAAATATTCTTTGTAAGAAAACTTATATATTTCAAATATAATTACCAGAAGAAAAGAGAATGTGTTTAGTTAGCCAAAGGCATGGATGGAAGAAGGGAGACAAGATGCATACGAGTATGTAAATAAATGAAAACATTATGAATGTCCATTAACATCCCCACTGAGTATATGCAATATATGTGCTCATAACAGGAGTCATCGAGATTACACTAGACCAATTAGAGACATTGGTTGAAGAAGTCACAATTCCCTCATGCAACTTAGTTAAACAAAGTCCATCCTTTCAAAGAAATCGTAGACTATCATGTTTAAACAATGTCATCCACCAACCCTTACAAATTAATACCAACAAGAAATTAATCACCAATTTCTGATTCCCAACCAGAAATGTCACTCATTAAAAATTGTGAATAAGAAATCAATCATTGAAGACTCGTATCATATTTATTAAATTTTCATTTGATAAAAATAAAATCATATTTCTTTTAATTATTTATTGATGAGCTTAAAGAAAAGTGTGTTGGAATTCAGAGGCACAACAGTCCAATAAAACACATAACAGAATATCAAACACATATGACACAATATTTAACGTGGTTCACCCAACCAATTTGGGCTACGTCCACCAAACATAGGCATCAGGAATATATTAATCAAATTGGAGATTACATCAATAAATCCTCACAAAACCTCTCACTCTCTCTTAGCAAAGCATCTGAATGGTTGCCTGTTATATAGCATGGAGAATCTAACAACTCATTAACTCCCTCACATCAAATATAGAAGGCATTAACTCCCTCCCAACAACCTGGAGCTAATCTAGGAACTGAATCCCTATTGTTGTCATCAGCTGAGATTTTTCTTATTTTGTTATAAACATAAAATCTAAACAATCTCCACCTTGACAACAATTCGTCTGATGCCCTGTTATTTTATTTTATCTTTTCTACAAGCCAAGAGAAGCCAAACACCAGCGTAGCTTCTCCAACAAAACTGGTTTCGTGAACATGTCTGCACAGTTCTCCTTTGTATGCACCTTTTCAAGAGAGACTTCCCTTTCAGTGATAACCTGTCTTACAAAATGGTACTTAATTGGAATATGCTTTGATTTACTATGATAGGCTGGATTCTTAGCCAAATGTATTGCACTTTGACTATCACAAAGTAACCTGATGTTAGCCTGTAACCTACCAAACTCACCAAGCAAACCTTTCAACCAAACCGCCTCTTTGCAAGCATGAGAAGCAGCAATGTACTCTGCTTCAGTAGTGGACAAAGAAACAATGTTCTGTAGCTTTGACATCCAGCTGATAGCTCCACCTGCAAGAGTAAAGACGTACCCTGAAGTTGAACTTCTCTTATCCAAATCACCTGTAAAATCGGAATCAACATATCCGCAAACAAATTCACTACTCTTATTGTAAGAAATACAATAACTACTTGTGCCTCTCAAATACCGAAGCACCCATTTCACTGTTGACTAGTGTTCTTTACCCGGATTTGCCATGTACCTGCTAACAACCCCAACTGCATGTGAAATATCTGGTTGAGTACAAACCATCGCATACATTAAACATCCTACTACATTGGCATATGGAATTCGAGACATATAATCCTTTTCTTCATCTGTATTAGGACATAAACTCGAAGAAAGCTTAAAATGGGAAGCTAAAAGGACTGAAACAGGCTTCACATTATCCATACCAAACCTCAAAAGTATTTTCTCAATATACTTTTGTTGTGATAGCCATAGCTTACCATTGCTCCTGTCTCTGAAAATCTCCATGCCCAAAATCTGTCTTGCTGCTCCTAGATCTTTCATATCAAATGTCCTTGCCATCTGAGCCTTCAACCTGTTGATTTCTTCTATGCTTTTGCTTGCTAAAAGCATATCGTCAACATACAATACCAAGATAATGAATATGCCATTATTCAACTGTTTAAAATAAACACAATGATCATATTCACTTCTAACATATTTCTGACTCAACATGAAAGAATCAAACTTCTTATACCACTGCCGAGGCGACTGCTTCAGGCCATATAATGACTTCTTGAGCCTGCAGAAAAATTTCTCATTGCGATGCTGAACAAACCCTTCCGGTTGTTCCATATATATTTCCTCATATAAATCACCATGTAGAAATGCAGTCTTAACATCTAACTGCTGCAACTCCAAATCAAACAAAGCCACTAATGCTAACACAATTCTAATTGAAACAATTTTAACCACTGGTGAAAGTATCTCATGAAAGTCTACGCCAGCTTTCTGAGAAAATCCTTTTGCAACCAGCCGAGCTTTGTACCTGTCTTCCGTATCATTCACACCCCGTTTCAGCTTGAACACCCACTTGCATCCCACAGTTTTCCTGCCTTTCGGAAGCTCCACTAGATCCCATGTGCCGTTTTTACTCAAGGCCATCATTTCTTCCTTCATGGCTGCTTTCCATTTGTCACTATTTGAACCTTCTACAGCTTCCTGATAACACAAAAGTTCATCATCATTAGCGATCAAAGCAACTGAATCATCATACATTCTCGGACGGCGTTTGATCCTTGTAGATCTCCTTAAGAATGTTTCTGGTGCTTCCACAATGGGTTGTCTATCAACTGTAGGAATTTCTTCATGATCGCCATCTAAGACCTGTTCATGTCTCCATCTGAACCATGTTCATGTTCTGATTCTGAAACTTGTTCATGACTAGTATCTGAACTATGGTCATCATGACTATCGTTAGAAATGCTATCAAACTGAATGTGCTGAAAATCAGATACATCATCCTATTTCAATAGACTATCTACATCTAACTGTACAGGAGAGGATTTGTTGCGGAGGTAAATCCCCTCTGTGGACAGAGGCGATCCCACTAGCCCCACAGGGGTCTAGCAACAATCATACACGCTACATGCAAGTTCCTAATTGTACAATTTAAAAGTCGATCAGAAAGACCAACCTGGGATCCAACGCTATTTGCTGTGGGAGAAGTGTCGCTCATGTCCTCTGGCTATGGCCGGTCACTATCCTTGCGCTCCACGAATGGACACCTGCACAAATGAAGAACAACCCAAAACAAGCATAAAATCCAATATCATACAATTCTATATCAGTCAAGCAGGATATAATTCAAATATTACCAGAAGAACATGTGAATGGAACCATAATAATAGTCGCTTATCATTCAATAGAAAAAAGAGAATAATTACAACCAATTAAGGCTTGATGCTGCAAATCTCCTCCAACTGGGTCAGCAGTCTAACATGTCTTGCAAAGTCACTTTCTCTCTCAACAATCCGGCAGCATAACCTCTCTTTCAGCTCTTACTATCATAAAAACTCTCTAGCTCATACTATCACTCTTACTAACTAGCTTGTTCAATGTGGGGAGACAGGCATTTGTAGATGGAGGAGAAGAGATATGCATTGTATGTGGACACCTTCTGAGATTTTGGCATTGTCCCAAAATAACCATTGAGCTGGGTTGTCCTGGATAGAAAAGACGACACCCAACTGCTTTTACGGGATTTTTCCTCAGAGAACTGGGTGAGTTATGGAGGAAAAAACATTCCAGTGCGTGCTGGCCAAAAATCATGCCCAAATTGTGTGGCGCGGGCCGTGCTTTATGAAAGAGCTTCTATGGGTGCACCCTCTTTGTAGGAACTGAGCCATGGGCGCGGGTTAGACACTGTGGACCCGCGCTGATGAAAAAAGGGTATTTTTCAAGGTTAATCTTCAAAGGGTGTCTTCAGGGATATTGAAATTCATACTCAGGAGACCTCAATGCAAGTGTTTTCAAGTTGTGTCACTGGTCACAGGTCCGTAAATGTGTCCTCCAATGTGTGACAGCGGGGGGGTAACAAGGACGGTGACCAACGGTGACAAATTACTGCGTAACAGGATTCATTAAACTTTACATCGTTGTTGATGATGATTTTGCGGGTAGTAGGATCCCACAATCTATATCCCTTTGTTCCAACACAATACCCAACAAAGTTATACCTTTTAGACTTTCGATCTAACTTAGTTCGTTGATGTTTAGGCACTAGAGCATATGCATCACAACCAAACACTCTAAGTTTAGAATAGTCAAAAGGGTGTCCTTTCCATACCTCTTGCGTAATCTTGTAGACTATGGCCGTCGATGGAGATCGATTTATCACATAGCAAGTTGTTGCCACTACTTCCGTCCACAACTCCTTCTGCAACCCGACGTTACTCAACATACTCCTTGCTCTCTCGAGAAGAGTCTTGTTCATGCGTTCCGGAACTCCATTTTGCTGAGGAGTATAAACCGTGGTCTTATGCCTCTCGATCCCTACATCCTTGCAATAGCTGTCAAACTCCTTGGAAGTAAACTCACCACCATTGTTAGTTCGTTAACATTTTATTGTTCTACCAGTGTTATTTTCTACCAATGCTCTAAACTGCTTGAAAACTGAAAACACATCAGACTTTCTTTTCAACATGTAGACCCAAACCTTCCTAGAAAAGTCATCAATGAATGATACAAAATAAGACGAACCACCATATGAAGTTGTAGGGGCTGGTCTCCAAACATCTGAATGGATATAATCAAGTATGCCTTTACTAGTATGTTTGCCTGTTTTAAACTTTTATTTACTTTGTTTACCAAACAAACAATGCTTACAGAAATCTAATTTTCCATACTTCAGATTTGGAAGTAACTTGCGATCAGGCAAAATTTTCAACCCTCTCTCACTCATATGCCCCAATCTTTGATGCCATAAGTGAATGGAGCTACTGTCATGTTCAGACACAGTAGACACAAAATCTGACCCCGTACCTCCATCTAACTGAAATAGATTTCCTACTTTCTTAGCTTTCATAACTAGTAAGATGCCTTTGTAAATTTTCATTACTCCACCTTGAATTACAGTTTTATATCCATTTGAATCAAGTGCTCCTAATGAAATCAAACATCTAGTACATGCCTCACATCAGTTAATATTCTAGTTGTTCCATCAAACATTTGTAGTTGTATGCTTCCAATCCCAACAATATTACATGTTACATCATTACCCATGTACACAACTCCATCATTAATTGATTTATAT
>APFE030036343.1:4465-18834 GCA_000404065.3 Pinus taeda
ATATGCCAAGTCTCTTTTTGCACTAACAATTCGTTTGCAAGTGTTTTCTGTGTTTTCAAGGGACAGGTTGCCAGCTTTGTTGGAGGGCGAGGACTTCTTCGGCGAGAATAGTCACCTCCAAGGATACCAAGGGTCCCACATGCTGTTCAAGCCAGCAAGCTCATTAGACACCAAAAAAAGCATTTACTCAAGAGGGAGTTTCTGGAGCCCTTAGCTTAGTTTCTATTTTGAAAAGTTCAAACAAATTTTCTCCTTTCATTTAAAAGCATTTGTTTTCATTCTGAGCATAAAAAGAAATACAAATAAAAAATCTTTTTATTTCTGAAAGAGCAACGTTTTTAAGGCACTGGTCATTTATGTGTTTCATGCTTATCGTATGGTTAATGGCTATTGCTTATATTATGTTTTGCTTATAGATCTCAGATTAACAATCTTATTTAACTCAAATAATTCTCCTAGAACTTTACATCTTAGCTTTTAGCTTAGCTTTCCATTAGGGACCACCCCCCTTAGCTAGCCTAGGAGATAGCTAAAACGGAGAGAGTTGGGATCAGTGTGACAGCCCCTTCTCTGAGTTCCCTGCCACCAACCACACCTTGTGGGGTTGAAGGCTTTTCTCGCTAACTGGTAGGTAGGTGCGGGCGGCAGGGTCAACAGGGTCTATTATCCCGCTAGAGCTGAACAAAATATCTAAATGAGAGGGCTTCCCTGAACTCCTGCCCATAGGCCTGGTACTCTGCCCATATGTCTGGGCTCTGCCTCCTACTAGGCTACGACCCCCGTATCTGCTCCTAAGAAAGTGGCCATGGTAGAGCATGTAGGGGTATGTGAGGCCACCTGCTGCGCAGTATCACACTACTCTGGCAAGTGATGGGATGCACCTAATCCCTCACCAATCTGAAAAACTCGTGGGCTCTCACATTGTCTGGCCTCTACTGCCGTGAATCTCTACCCCATCACCTCAATCTGTCTCGACAGATCCTGCACTGATTTGAGGAGCATATCAGCAAATCTCTTCCCGTCCTCGTCAGCCATTTGTTCTACGTCCACTACTGGCTTTCTTTGTTCTGCATTTGCCACAGTGCCCTGTTCTGCATCCACCATAGGAATACAGTCTCCCTCCCCATAGGTATTCTCCAACCTACGTCCAATGTCTTTGTACCTCCTACCTCTGTAACAAATGTAGGGTTTTTCCCCTGGTTTCATAGATTGCTAGCTCCACAAGCTGAGCCAAATCTATGCTCTGATACTACTGTAATATTCCTAACCCGGAATATCCCTCAAAACCCCAGCAAACTCCAACCAAATATGTGCAAATGATATAGTAACCCAGAAGTGATAAATAACAGTGAAATAGCATGTA
Organism: Pinus taeda; assembly: GCA_000404065.3. NCBI lineage: Eukaryota > Viridiplantae > Streptophyta > Pinopsida > Pinales > Pinaceae > Pinus > Pinus taeda. The sequence continues at coordinate 5,829 of APFE030036343.1, forward strand.
ATAACATAAACCGGAAATATAAGCAAATACACAAGGAATGCAGCAAGAAAGGCTAAGCCATTTTATTATACCGAGCAATAAAATGAGTACAAGAGGTGATCAGACATATGGCACCTCGACTTGCACAAGGCAAGTGAAGAAGTACTCTCAGAATGACAATAATGGCCTCTTTGCATGGATGTTGTTGCTATGTTGCTGCTGCTGCTAGAGAACAAATGATGATTTGGGGCTACTCACCTCCTCGGAAAAAGATGAAACTCTGGATTCGGTCTCTACTCAAGAAACCCAGAAAAACCCAGAAAGCTTTTCTAGAATGGCCGACCCCTGAAAAACACCCTCTTGGGGTTCTGCACAGTTCCTCAATGCCCTGCGCTGCCACTGAGGAAAAACCCCTCCAAACTCTCCCTGAAACACTGCCAGAAACCCTGCCAAAATCCTCCAATGAGATAAGAACTAGACCCCTGCTCAATCTCCCTGCATAAATCCACCTGCAAACCCCAATCCAGCACTGCAACCAAAAAGAACTGCGTCCCTTTCCAAGTGCTGCATAGTCCTCCAAAAAGTCGATGAAACTGCTGCTGAAATGATAATAAAACTATTGCCGAAATACCAATGGAAATACCTTTCCCGAGCAGGCACTCAAAGTCCCCTGGGGCTAAGGGTGAGATCTCCGAACGGAGACACTCAATGCACCAAACAGTGCTGCAGACTAGCTAAACAGCCAGCGTGCTCAAAAGTCGAAACGACTAGCTCAAAATACACATAACTGAATGATCCAAAATGAGGGGGCTCCTATCTATTATATAGCCTCTGCCTCTCACAATCCCTAGGCTCACTTCCTCCTACGTGATTCCTCTCTTGCCACGTGTTCTTTTCCTTCTGCACAGTTCCTCCATGTGTCTGCGTGGGCTCCATTTATGCGTCCCCCTTTGGCCTCCTTGGCTCCCCTTTAAATCACAACGTTGTGCTACCTAGGAAGTGACTTTTTATTCTAAAGTGAGTTATGTTCCCCCTTCCTCACTTTTTTATTTACAAATAACTATAGAAGGCAAAATTGAATGAAATCGAATATTCCAATTAGCCATAGCTAATTAGGAATATTACAATTGGGTTCAATAAAGTAGCGTATGCATTCTGATGTATGATTTTTGAGGTTGCAGTTGGTTCTAAATGATGATGCAGGTTTCTGGGTTCAACACAGTGTTCTGGTGACAATGATCTAACTGTTCAGATTAACTGATTGTTGGTTGATGCAGATTGAAAGTTTTGATAGGTCGAGTGTGAAAATTTGATGAAACGAGGCCTTCATATTGTATTGTTGTGTACCAAGAGCATCCAGCCTGAAAACTAATGAAACATGGTCCCTGGAGGAAGAGAGAAGGTCGTAGCCTTCTGTAGGCCAAAGCCTACGTACTAGTAAACATATCGGCTAGTACAAAAGCTAGGGGTTTATAGCTCCCTTTCAATAGAAGCCGGAAAACGAGAGAAGGTTGTAGCCTTTTGCAGGTGGGTGCTTACATACTAGTATGAGTCTGCACCAATACAAGATTGTAAACAGATTTTCTTTATATTAAAAGAAGACAGAGACGACAGCAGCAAGTGGTTTTTCTCCTGCATTGGGTTTCCACCTTAAATTTTGGTGTCCATGTGTGTTGCTTAAGTATGATGGTTTATTATGTTATTACTGCACATAGTTACTGATGCACTAAATAAAGATCAATGCATGATAAATTGACTAAATCATAAGTTCTCTGGGTATACGTTGGTTTCTCTAATCACAGTAGCATGCACGCGCAAGTTCACTTCATTGAAGTAGCATATATAAATTTGTTTGGGAAATGAAAATTTATTGAATTGTAAATATTGATTCACCCCCTCTCAGTATTATTTCCAACAAGAATATGTGAGACATCCAAAGATACGAAGATATGCCACATGAGGCTTCTCTCTAATGAAAGCCTCCTCCGAAGTCATATTCCCCAATACTTTGTGAGGACTCCTATTCTAAAGATAAATAGCAGTATTGCAGGGCTCAACCCACAAAAAAAAAAGGCAACCCTTGATCATGAATCATCGCTCTAGCAACCCCAACAATAGCTTTGTTCTTCCTTTCAGACACCCCATTCTGTTGTGGGTTGTAAGGAATCGTGAACTCTCTCCTAATGCCCTCCTGTACACAGAGGAAAAAAAACCCTCCATCAGTGTACTCACCACCATTGTCTGACCTCAAGACCTAAATCTTTATACCTGTGTTCTTTTCCACAAGAGCTTTGAACTCTTTAAAGCGACTAAAGACCTCACCCTTGATCTTCAAGAAATATATCCAAGTCCTCCTAAAGTAGTCATCAATGAATATAACATAATACTCATAACCACCTACACAAAGACACATGAGACATATGGCCACTAACATCAGTATGAATCAAGTCTAGTATACTTGTAAATCTGTGGTCGCTCGCTGGGAATGGTAACTTGGTGTACTTGCCCAAAGCACACCCTCTGCAGACCTCATAATGCTCGACACTGAAATCAGGAACTCCAGTAGTGATCTCCCTTAGTACTATCAAAGCTCCATGATGCATATGCGCCATCCTCTGGTGCCATAACTCACACAAGTCTCTAGCTGGTGGTACTAGTGTGAGTGCTACCAGATATGCTACTCACCACCATTGTCTGACCTCAAGACCTAAATCTTTATACCTGTGTTCTTTTCCACAAGAGCTTTGAACTCTTTAAAGCGACTAAAGACCTCACCCTTGGTCTTCAAGAAATATATCCAAGACCTCCTAAAGTAGTCATCAATGAATATAACATAATACTCATAACCACCTACTCAAAGACACGAGACATATGGCCACTAACATCAGTATGAATCAAGTCTAGTATACTTGTAGATCTGTGGTCGCTCGCTAGGAATGGTAACTTGGTGTACTTGCCCAAAGCACACCCTCTGCAGACCTCATAATGCTCGACACTGAAATCAGGAACTCCAATAGTGATCTCCCTTAGTACTATCAAAGCTCCATGATGCATATGCGCCATCCTCGGGTGCCATAACTCACACAAGTCTCTAGCTGGTGGTACTAGTGTGAGTGCTACTAGATATGCTACTCACCAATGCTCCTGCCGACTGAAAACTAAACCTGTATAGTTTCCCAGAGCGGACTCCAATCACTTTGGCCGAAGTGATGGAAGCTCCCTTGGGATGCATCAATACCTACCCTCCTGAGAAGGTGACATCAAACTCCTCCTCCATAGCAGGCACTGAAATCAAGTTCTTCTTCATCCCCGAAACATACAAAACATCCATGACCTTCAAAGGAGGCAAAAACTCCCTCACAAAGGTCACAGTCCCCACACCAACAGCTCTCACAGTGCGGTCATCTCCTCGTACAATCTCAATATCAAGTGCCCTCTCTGCAAGCTCTAAAAAGAACTCTCGCGCACCTATCATATGGCAGGAAGCCAGGCTGTCTATGTACCACACATCAAATGATGTACTCATACTAGATGTAGAAATAATAAATGCAAAGTCCTGATCAAACTGTGAAGCAAACTGCTCCACCTCTGTTGAAGCTGCAGTACCCTTCTTCCCCTTATTCTTCCACTAAGGACACGTAGCAGCATAGTGTCCCATTTTCTGACATGCCCAACATTTGACTTTGGACATATCCATATATTTCTTCTTCTTCTACTCCTTTCCCTTAGCCCCATCTGATGAGGCCCCTTTCTTGGCCTTCCCTTTGTTCTTCCCCCTGGCTGTCAAGGCTACATCCTCCTCATCTACTATCTTCGCCCCACCACTACTAGTGTTTTGTATCTCACGTTGCACACAATCATCCCTAATCTGTCCCAATTGGGAAGATTCTCCCTAGAGGTAACAACATCTCCAAAGACCACCCAAGACTTAGAAAGTCCCGCTACAGCTATCCTGACTAACTCTGTGAGTGCAACTGTCTCACCAATAGCAATCAAATCATCACATACCTGTTTGACCCCGCCAAGATAATGAACTACACTTTCAGCCTTTGTCATCCTCATGTTCTTCAATTGTTCTTTGAGTACCATCTTCCTGCTCTCATTGGTACTCTGACATAGAGTGGTTAGAGTTGTCCACATCTGATATGCATGTGTTTCATGTGTTTCCTCTCACTTGAGGAACCACATGATCCTTCAAACTGTCCATCAAAATCCTTTTTTCCTATGCATTATTTTTTTTGAATTCAGCAAGTTCATCTGTAGCAGTGGGAGGTACAACCACTCGCTGCACTATGTCCCAAATTGCTGCCTCCTCAAACACTATCTGAATTTTGTCCTTCCAAACGGCATAATTGGATATCCCATCCAGTTTGTCCTCTATCCTTAAGAACATGGCCATCACTGATGTCCAAAATTTAAAAAACCAAGAAAATGGAGAAATTAACTTTCTAGCACACCTTGTTGTTCCAAAATATCAATTTGTTGTCCAAAAATTCAGTTTGTTGTCCAAACCACTGTTCGTTGTCCCAAACTATTGTCTACTTTTCAAATTGCAATTTTTAGTCTGTATGTCTGATACCATGTTGAAATTTGATGACAAAAAAAAGGTTTCCTGCAATCCCAACCCAGTTTTAATTTCACCCTATCACTCCCATTCAGTTAAATGCCCTTTCCCATAAACATACGTTCAACATATAGAATTCTGGAAATAAAATTTTCAAATTAAAAGACATGGGACTGTCAACACATGCTGAAAATAAATATGGACATAACCAAACCAGCAATACACATAAAAATACACAAAGATTTTTGATCAACTTAGACCCAGGCAAAACCCCTTGAATCTTCTCCGGGGAAAACCTATTAGAGAGCTCTTCAAATTTATTTATCTTTCAAGTTCAAGAAAAATACATTTGCAAACAAAACAAAACAGCTAAATACAACTTATCTCTTCAGCGCAAAACTTGAAAATCATGCCCACTTTGCCTTGATTTCCATGTCCACTTGAAACTGAAAATATGTACTATACGGATACGATTGTACAGACTGTACGGATTTTTTTCAAAAAAAATCAAAACTTCTCTCAAACGGCGTGCAACTCTCAACATTCAATGTTGTTCATATTGTACCTTTTATTGTCTTCTAAGCCTTGATTTCCATGCCTAGCGTTGCCCAGAAAGCTCTCCTTCAGCTTGCTGCAACAAATTTCTCATTCATAACTTTTCTCTAGCTTTCAGCCTCCTTTTTCCAATCTGCTCATGAAGAATGAATGTAGTCTCTCTTTTTTCCCCCTTTTGTTTCTCTAAATGACTTTTGGACAACCCTAAAATCTAATGGCTCAGATTCATTTAGATCAAGGGATGAGAATAAATGTGTATTTAATTCTCATTTTCTATTTTTTAACCCACCCATTAAATAAAGTACCAACATTGTACTTTATGTCTAAAGTCACTTTTCACTTTATCATTTAACATTGACTTTACTACTTATAAAGTCACTTTCACTTTATAAAGCCACACTTGGGAAAAGACTTATTTTTGACACTTTTCCATAGGTAGAGACTAACCCATGGGAAACCACTTGTCCAAGGTACATTAAAAATCAACATCATCAATATAAAAATTTAGCAATTAAAATAAGATAGAAAAAATGTAGCATGTCATGTCAAGATTTTGTTTGACTGATGGGTATTTTTTTAGTAGAGTCATGATAGAGGAGTTCGACAACCAATGCTATTAACATCAAAGTACATAGAGGGCTTGGTGTTCTTTATTAGATACTAGTTCCATACCCTCATACATGACAAAATCCAATGGAAATGTTGCAATCTCCCCAATCCTGAAAAACTATTAAGTCTACTAGATTTTGAATGAAATCTAAAATTCTATTTTCTCCATATGAAATTCAATGACGTTGGAACCACTCTCAAACATCCTGAGTCATTTCATGACAATGTTAAAAATTTAAGTAAAAGGATGAAAATGAAAGATAAAAGAGAATGTCACTTTTACTTTTAAAATTTAATAATACCACGAATTGCATAGCAATACTAGGGCCATAGGTTTGATTATTATGTTGAGGACCATAGGCTTGAATGTTAAGCTTAGGAGATAATTAAAAGTGCGTCAACCAATTGAAAATATCAAAAAATAAGAAAAGGCAATTTTTTACACTAGCCTGCATAGGTACAAAATGCATGGAACCGGTCAGTTCAGTATCCAACCGGCCGGTTCCATTACTAAACCAGTGGGTTCAATACCGAATCGCCTATTCCGGTTCAGACCGGTTTTGGGCCAAAAATGTCTGGTTCCACCAATTTCGGTCCAGTTCTGATAACACTGGTTTGCATAATTGGATATAAGACCATGACACCTTTCATGAAGTAAACCGAACTGTCGGTTTCGTTACTAAACCCGCTGGTTCAGTACTGAATCGGCCTATTCTGATTCAAACCAGTTTTGAGCCAAAAATGACCGATTCCAGTCCGGTTCTGATAACACTAGTTTGCATAATTGGGTATAAGACCATGACATCTTTCATGAAGTAAACCCCAAGCCATAAAACCTACCACTTACACCTATCATTTGAAAGTACCAACCTAGGAACTATTCCTCCCTTTAGGGTTGGAAGTACCTATTAATCTCATAATCCTAAAGTTTATTTAGTTAGGTAGTTTTCTGTTAATTTTAGGTATGTTCTATGCTTAGAGCAATTTAATTCAATTTTTACAATTAGTTCAATATCTTTTCCAGATTAGCAATCACATCAGCATTAAAGTAAACTGCAAATAGAACATAAACATAAATCGCAGAAGCCAAGCCAAGACAAGAGGACACAAGATGTGGTGCTAGCTAGGGACAAACCCCAATGTGGGGAAACCCTTGATCAATTCTTCTTATATGTTCTTCAATAGTTCAGCAGAGAGATAGTACATATACAACATAAGTCAACACTTTGACATATTCAAATAAGAGCATAAATCATCTCTAAGAAGATGATACATGAGGTAGCTGAACCCAATTGAAGACATGCTGCTTCAATTGATTCTCCCAGGTGACTCCATCACCATGTTGCACCTATCATTGTGTTGCTCCTCATCATCATGATACACCTCACTATGATGCACCATGTTGCACCCATCATCACCATACTACATCTCATCATGCTTCACTAATCATGATTGTACCCATCATTGTACTGCATCATGTACTTGCTATCTCATGTGCCATTTGTTGCACCATGCTGTCACACTGCTTGTCCCAATGTTTAGCACTAGTGTACCTTCTGCCACACATGTTGTCCCAATGTTTAGTATTGTTGTACCTTGCTGTCACACATGTTGTCCCAATGTTTAGTACTGTTGTACCTTGTTGTTGTCCTAATCAGTTCGCAGCACCATGCTAATGATGTTGTCCCATTGTAGCCTTGCTATACTATGTCATAACTTGTTGTCCTATTGCTTTCTCCACCAAGTATCATAGCTTTGTTGTCCCATTTGCTTTCTCCACTAGTGACCTTGTTGTCCCATGTATCTAGCTACCAACACACCATACAAACGTTGCTCCAAACAGTTTATATATTGTTGTTCGAGACTATTCTGATTAGGGCACTAGGGCAGCCCTAAATTCAACACACAACCCTTGAACAACCCTCTAGAAAACTGTGGCACACCCTTTAGAGACCTCTCCTTTGCTACACTATTACCTAGGGTCAATATCAGCCCTTAATCTGCCCCTATGCAAGCCTTGATATGGTGCTAAGGCTTGCAGCCTAGCACACAACAGTCATGTAGCCTTAGGTCCCTCAAAACAATGCCTAAACCAACAGCATTTAGCCCTTAAGGGCTTGGCCTAGCACACTGCATACTCGGCCTCTATTACAGCAACTCGGACCCCAAAATAGTTCTCCTATTCCACGTTATTCCAGCCTCCTTATGTTGCAGCTAGGGCATGTTATGGATAAGACTTCTTCGTGATGCTTTCTTTTGCTTTGATGAAATTCCTTCTTAAGCTTGGCAAGCTCTTCATACCTTTCTTGTACTTGAAGCTTGACAAGGTCAACTTTCTCCCTTGTTTGATCTCGGTCACCAGCTAGTGCTATCTTCTTAAGTTCCTCATCTTCCTTTTTCAAATTGTTAATCTCTTCCATGGTAGCGATAATTTGAGCGAGGAGATCTTCTACAAAATCTTTTTCATTCTCTTCGTCTTCTAGGTCTGCTTTAGCCTTGATGTCATCATTCTCATTTTCAGCTTCTATGATGGGTTGTGGATTTCCTTCTTGATTTCCATCATCTTCTTGACTAATGGTCATGGTCACTGCTCCTTTTGAGTGAAGGTCATGAAGTTTGTCCCATATACCCTTTGTTGATGAATATTTTCCTAGATTGTTCTTTATAAAATCAAGTAGCCCATTCAAGATTGCCTTCATTGCTTTTGCCTTGTACTCCTTGGATTCTCCATCCATCCTGCCATCAACAATCACTGATTTCCAGATTTCAATGCCTTGAGTCTGTAAGAAATTCCACATTCTTGCTTCCCATATATTAAATTTCCCATTGAACCATGGAGCCTCCTCAAATTGATTGTCTTCTATTTTAGTAGTAGAGGGAGACACATCCTTAGGAGGATTGGAGACTTTCTTCCTTGACTTCACCATTTCTGTTCTAAAGATCAACCTTCAAGTTGTTAGGCTTTGAATGAAGGTTTTGGCTCTGATACCAATTGTTGGAAATACTAAGAGGGGGATGAATCAGTATTTCTTTTTCAACTATTATTTTACCAGTTAAAACATTTATATTCAGAACACAAGATGAACAACAAGTATCAATGCTTTTATTAATATAATCTTTGCAATAAAATAGATACAATATAAATAGTTGCAATCAGTTGCCAAGCACCAACTTGGACTTTTGTGAGGCTCCAACCTCCAGAGCACCAACTCTATTTTTGTCAAGGCACCAACCTTGGACTTAGGAGCACCAACTCCCAAGACATCGATCCTTCCAGTTATGAGGCACCAACCTCAAGGACACCAATCCTTCTAGTTTTTGAGGCACCAATCCTTCCAGCTTCTGAGGCACCAACCCCAAGGGCTTCGACCCAATCTAGTCAAGGCGTGTTTGATAGGAATGTTCTGCTCTTAGAACTCTTCCTTACCGAGTTCTGCCTGTTTACAGCTTCATTGTAGTCTCCATGCTACAGCATCAATGGAAACCAGTCTTCTTATGAAAGGAGTCTTTACAACTCTTCATATTGTCCACACAGAGTCTGCAATAGCCTTCATGATCTCTGATAATGTCTCTACACAGCTTAGTGAGTCTACTATTAGTTGCACTAAACTCTGCATAAGAACCAACTTTTTGTTCAAGCATCTATTCTAACTATCATAGTAAATGCTTCAGCATGACTGCTTCTCTGCTGGCTACTTCTTCCTTCAAACAATGTTAGATAAAGCTTTATTTATTACATCACATAATTGTTCTTCAGACTGCATTGTGTACCTGATTAATTCATCACAGGTCTGAGTCTCTCATAGGGTAACACGATCAACAGAGATGCTCGTCCTTCGAATGCCTCCTGTCCAGTTGGTCCTTCGGCCCTTTTCTGTCCTGCTGGACCCCTACGGCTACCTCTGATTCTTCCAGATTTTTCAACAACCTTCAACTTTCCTTGTTCTCTGCTTTTGTATGTTCCTGATGCCTTTGACCGTCGATTTCCTCTTTCCGCTAGCTCTTTGGCTTCCTCCTCGGTCGTTGTAGTTTCCTCTGCGTTCACTTGATCCTTCGGCTTCCCTCCTTGGTCGTTGTAGTTTCCTCTACCTATTCGAATTAACCAATGCTTCACGGACATGTTAATTCATAAGAGAAGGCCTAATTACACAAGAAATTATGCCTATTAAACAATATCAGAGAGATCCCTTTTTTCTTTAATAATGTTCATACACAGGGCTTTACTGTTTACGGAGAGACTGTACCAATCAGGAGGCCCCACATGCCACATCACCATTGCAATCGCAATCGTCATTGTTCCGGCCCACTGAACTATCGGAAACGTTATTTATGCATTTTGGCCTTCAAAACCCTGGGCAATACAATTATTTGAAATAGACAGGAATACATGGAAAAACCTGACCAAACGCTTAAGGTCGGACTTCAAATGCATTACGCTCACATCTATAACTTCATCAGGTCCGCTGTGTAATCGCAATTGGCAGATTGTACCGCTGTCCTTTTGAGACTTGCAATGGATAACTTCCGACATGGCAGACGCGATATAGCATTAGGGTGTGTTATGATAGGATCATCGGGTCCGCAACATATATCAGAATCGGTGTTTCCAATGCAGCAAGGCCTTAAGCACTTGCGATATGGCGGATGCGACATAGTATTAAGCCATATTGTAGTGTTGCAGTGGGTCCACATACTTTATTGCAATCGGCGCTTTCAAGGGTGACAGCCCTTTGTATATTGTGATATTCGAGTTCCGATAGGTGGATGTGATATAACAATAGAGCATTTCATAATGTTGCACCAGGTCCGCAACGTATCGCAATTAATATATATATATATATATATATATATATATATATATATATATATATATATTATATATAGTAGATAGATATTGCAATGCACAATGTTTAATGTGTGGCAAGGCTTAGAGCCCGAATATTTGAAATACACTAAAAAAAACATGCTTCGAAACATTTAGCGGACTTCACCTATTTTACATCCAAACATATATATCATCGGGTCCACAATATATATCGCAGTCAGGGGTTTGGGGTAGTGGCACATATAATAGAACCCCCCGAAATGATTTCTCCGAATATATATATATATTATATATATATATATAATAGGATTCGGCTTCCAATAGTGTATCTTCCATTTATATATTATATACTACTCTACCTCTTTTAACTCTTCCGCTCTTCTTTATTGCTCTACTCCTTTAACTCTTCTGCTCTTCTTTTATGTTCCTCCGATAGTTCTTCTTTGGCATATATATGGATCCTCCGATAGTTCCTCTTTGGCATATATATGGCTCCGCCTGTAGCTCCGATAGCTCTGTTTATGCTCCTCCGATATGTTAACTCCTCTTTTGATGATTTCTTCCTCTCGGTTCTTCTTCGGCATGTATTACATGCAATGCTCCTCCGATATGCTAACTCCTCTTTTGATGACTTCTTCTTCTCGGTTCTTCTTAGGCATGTATTAAATGCAATGCTCCTCTGATGTGGCTCCTCTTGCTCCAATGGCTTCCTTTGGTTTTGCAATGTCTTTTAATCACCTTACTTGATACCTTCATACTTTGATGGCTTTTGTCTTTTCCGATATGCCTCTCTTGCTCTGATATTCTGCAATATTCTTAAGCATAAGTGATAGCTTTGATATGCCTCCATTGTTAACTCCTTCGTTAACAAACTCTTACTCATGGCTTAACTTTCCTAATGGCCTTGCTCCTGTTTCTTCATGGATCTACTCTGCTTCCCCTTGGCTTCATATCATCATCTAGTATCTAGAATATTGCCATATTGACATCAATGACAACCTAGGTCAACAGTGGAAACAAAGCTCCACTTAAGCCCTATGATGCTAGAGAATTAGAAAAATAGGAAGCAAGAGATAAAGGCACTTGCACTTTTGAATTCTTCAGTCATTAATGAGATGTATATTGCAAGGAAAACTTTTAATAAAATGTTTGATATTTGTCAGGCCAGGCAGTAACTCCTCAAAGCAAAATTGATTCGTATATATTATTCCTTCAGGTTGGTCTTCATTATATACATGAGGGAGACTGTTCACTTCATCTTCTGATGACTGTTCATGTCTCTTATTATTTATTTACATTGATTTTACCCAATCCTGATGATTAGGTGTCAACATTCCCCCCTTAATCTAAAGGAATGTTGGTGAGTCCAAGCATCATTCTGAATCGTTCAAGCTTTTCTCTTCCAAGTGCTTTGGTGAAGATGTCGGCAATTTGCTCATTGGTGGAACAATGACAGAAATGGATTGTTTTGGCCTCAATATGATGTCGAATCAAATGGTATTTGGTATTGATGTGCTTCGTTTGATCATGGAACTTGGGTTTTTGGCCAACTTTATTGCAGAGGTATTGTTAATCATGAGTGGAGTTGATTGTACTTGTTTTACCTGCAAATCTTCAAGAATTTTCCTAAGCCACACAATTTCTTTTGTTGCTTCAGCTACTGCCACATATTCTGCTTCTGTTGTGGAATCCGCTGGAACTGATTGTTTGCGTGATCTCCAAGAGACAACTCCTGATCCAAGACTCATAGCATATCCTGAAGTAGATACCCCAGTTTCTTTGTCTCCATCGAAGTCTGAATCAGAGTATCCAATCAAGCTGAAGTTGTCCACCTGTGTATACTTGATTCCAAGGTCTTGAGTTCCCTTCAAGTAACTTAGAACTCTTTTGCAGCAGACCAATGTCCCTCACAAGGCTTTTGCATAAACCTGGAGAGGATTCCAACAGCAAATGAAATGTCTGGTCTGGTAGTAGTGAAGTAGGAGACTTCCTACAAGCTGTCTATATTTTGTTGCATCCTCAAATTCCTTTCCTTCAATAGATGTGAGCTTTAAGTTTTGTTCCATTGGAGTAGTAAGAGGATTGCAATCTGTCATGCCAAACCTGTTCAACAAATCTCCAATGTATTTCTTTTGAGAAAGAAATATGGACTTTGGATGTTGGGTTACTTCAATGCCAAGATAGTAATGAACATAGCCCAAATCAGTCATTTCAAAAATTTTAATTCTTTCTTTATGGATGCAATATAACTTTCATTGTTCCCTGTCATTAAAAGATCATCTACATATACCACAAGATAGACAACTGTTTTGCCAACTTTCTTGACAAATAAAGTTGCATCATCAAGATCAAAATGATTGAAGTTGAGTTTCAGAAGATGCTCAGTTAGCTTTTCATACCAGGCTCGTGGTGCTTGTTTGAGGCCATACAAGGACTTCACAAGTTTGTGTACTTTATGTTCATGTCCTTTCGCA